>CAUYQV010088406.1:0-15366 GCA_963574575.1 Galagoides demidoff
CACACACACAAGTATATAAAGGTTTCTAAAACTGAAACAATATTTGTTCTCACAATGCACAACCTGCTTAGATACAATCTATTCTATTCTATTTTTTAAATTAATAGACTTTATACTTTAGTGTGGTTTTAGGTTTTGAAAAAAGTAGCACAAAAAACTATAGAGGGTGCCCAGTATCCTCTTATCCTTCCCTGCACGGTCTCGGTTCCCCTTGCTATTAACATCTTCCGTGAATGAGTATTTGGGTTATAACTAATCAATCAATACAGATGATCTATTATGATTAACTAACTTGCATAGATCACATCAGGTTTCGCTCTTGGTCCTTGTCACTCTATGAACTTAGACAAATGTGTAATGATACATCCACCACGGCAGTTTTTAACCATAGTTTCATTGCCCTAAAAATATCCTAGCTCCCTCCTATCCATCCCTCCCTTCTGGCAACCTTGGCGACCACCGATCCTGTTTGCCACCTCCCTAGCGGTGCTGGTCCCGGAAGGTCAGAAAGTTTGGATCATTCAGTATTTGGCCTTTTTGGATTAGGGTCTTCCCCTTAGCAATAGGCATGTGAGCTCCCTTCTCATCTTTGCACGGCTTGATGGCTCATTCTCTCTGTTGCTGAATAATATTCCACCATATGGCCCACTCCAATTTCATTCTTTAGTTCTGATCCATTAAAAAATTGGGTATGAACTTGATAAACTGATTTCAGGACTGATTCATATCCGTAATTTGAAAAATACTACCTAGATTTGACTTGTAGCTTGGCATATGCTCCATAGGTGTGATCCCGACCTTTACCCTCCCTCTGTCTGTGAAATGTAGAACATAGATGTTTTGGCACAATGGTCAAGTAAATGAGGTGAAAGCTGTGTTGATTGGTTTAATGTAATCATGTTGGATTGTATAAAAAAAAATCAGCACATTGTACCCCACATATGCACGAGTGTATTCATGATCTATGTATATTTGGCTTAATAAAATAAAATTTAAAAAAAAAAGAAAAAGAAAAACACCACCTAAAATAGATCGTTAGGTGTTTGCTGCACTACAAATGAGAAGACAACTCGGTCCACACCACACGCGTGACAGGTTTAGAAACCAAAGTTAACAACAACGTAAAATCAAAGTAGAAGAGATGTAACAGGAAAGGAGTCTTTCAGCACCACTGAGGTCTAAGAAGAGCTTAGGTGTAAGCATGGCCAGGATGTCATTTAGTAAGTGTAGAGAGGAAACAAGATATACGGGGATGAGGAGAGAGCAAAATCCTAGGCTGAAAATGAACTAATTAAGGTACCATTTGGAGCACAGTGATCACTATTATTCAAGCAGAGAATCTGAAGCCCAAATGAGAAACTTTGCAAAGACAGACATTTGGACTTCTTCTTTCAATGGGCATGGAAGCAAGACCTCAGTTACGTAAGCAGAAAGAATAAGGTTTTAATGCCCTCAGGCATCCACTGCATGTAATGAACTAGCATCTCATCCATGCATGTTGGAATGGTACCAGTCATGGACCATCCTCGGGAGAACAGGGAACATGCACTCAAACAGTTCTCTGTCTTCTGTGGCTCAGCTGAGTAACTCTAAATAGGACTGTTTACCTGCTGTCCACCGGGGTAAGCACTTGCTGTATGTGACTGGTTCCAATGCAAATTTAAAACAAGGAATAAAAGGTCCTTTATTTAAGTTATTCTAGTCACATTTCAAGTGCTCAATAACCACAGGGCCTAGTGACTACTGCACTGGACAGCAGAGATACAGAACAATTAGAAACATCATCTAGGGGGAATCCAGAGGCTAGAGATGCACCTGTTAACGGGCAAGATGGGATGGTTGCTGGACGTGAGAGACACAGAGAGGGGAAGAGGAATTCATTCCAAAATCTGAAGGACTGGCAGATCCATATTGAGAGGAGAGAAATATTGAGAGCAACTGAGGTAGCAAGACGCTGGCAAGAGAAAAAAATGGCAGAAAAGGGGCTAACAGAGGTGAGGGAGAAAAGCTTCTCTCTCCCCAGAGATGTACAAAAACAGAATGTGGAAGATGTAGAGACTCAAGCTAGTTTTGCTTGTTTTGAAACAGCATCTCACTGTCACCCTGAGTGGAGTACTGCGGCATCACAGCTCACGGCAACCTCAAACTCTTGGGCTCAAGTGATCCTCTTGCCTCAGCCTCCCACGTAGCTGAGACTACAAGCTTCTGCCATAATGCCTGGCCAGTTTTTCTATATTTAGTAGAGATGGGCTCTTGCTCAGGCTGGTCTCTAACTCCTGAGCTCAAGTAATCCATCTGCCTCCACCTCCGGGAGTGCTAGAATTACAGGTGTGAACCACCTCACCCAGCCAGAAACTCAAAGCTGTTAACCCTGAGCCAGAGGAGAAACAACCAAGGAGAATAAAGACTTTGGACTGCACTTGTGTTCTCACACTGCAGCTACGGAATGAACACACTTACCAAAAATCAAATCGGTAAAATTACTTTGGAGAAGCTATGAGCAGATGCAACTTTTTGGGGCCCAAATCATCGTTACCTTGGATAGTCATTAATCAATCAGTCAATGATTATTATTTACTGGGTCTCAATGTGCCAGGTATTCAAAGCAAACATCATCAAGACAGAAAGCATGCAACTACAGAAAAGACTCCCAGGACAATCTAACCAAGTGCTGAATTACAAGGTCAATTTTAAGATGTTATCTTACGTTAGTCTAGCAACCCCTCGCATCATGCTGTAACCCTTGGCTCTCGTGCCTTTTGTAGACGTCACAAACCAATCCTGACATTCCTTCTGGTTGAGGCCAAAGAGGGCTCGGGAGGCTTTTCAACACAACACCCACCATTCCATCTACTAGTTTGTTTGAGAAATACAGCATACTTGTAAATCTTGTATGAGTAATATTAGGATTACATTGTCATTCACACAGAGGAAGGCCATGGTCAAACTGCAAATTTATTTTGATAAATTCACTTCATTGCTTGAAGTCCGAAGAGCCCATCGATCACTCAGATTAAAAAAAACCAGACCTAAATAGCTTGTCTCAAATTTGCCATATATTCAATGCTGAGTCTCAGAACTTTTCCTCACTTGAGAGATAGAACTATTAAAACAGCAAACCATAAATTTAATATTAAAATTCATAAAAAAGGGGCACAGGCTGGACCACTATAAAATAACCCCCAAAAGGACATTCCATTGACGTTAGTTTTTTTTTTTTTAAAGAAATTCTACACTAACAGAGCTGTCAGTAAAAAAAAAAAGAAAGAAAGAAAGAAAAGAAAAGAAAAAGGATTTAAAATTACAATGGATCTCCAACGAATGGTGAAAGAATGATGTGTATATATTCATTACATAAGGGACAATGAAAAGCACCAACTAATCAAAGGCTTTGGAGACAGATGATGTTAACACATTTTGCTTTATTTTGAAAGGTAACAGACCAGTGTGAATATTTTCTCAGTGATTTGCCTGTCCATATTCGAACCATCATATCAAAATGGTATTAAAGTGTTTTTATCATGAAATTTAGGAGCTAACGTATATTTCAGACAGAGGGGAAAAGATATCAGAGTATAAAGAGAGAATAAAGGGAAAGGAACCCTTTCTCCAATACCTGTTCCCACACCACCTTGAGAAATCGCTCCTCCCAGCTGCTGACGTTTCTGCGCTGAGTCATCAGAGCCCACAACTGCTGACCCTACCTCGTTAGCCCAACTTCTTAATGACAGGCTCTGCAGGGGGGGAAATTGGTAAGGTGGTTGGTTGTACTTTGGTATCTCTCAATTTACTTGAACATTCCAAATTGAATGCAAACACATGGACCACTGTTTCCACCTTCCTCAAAGTGCTTATGTGAAACTAGATGATTCTACAAGGGGAGCACTAGGACCCTTCAGGTATTCCAGTTCTCTCCTTCATGTTCCACTGTGAAATGAGTGTCTCCAAAATAGTTCTATACAATACGTTATCACATAAAATTGCATGAGACTTGAAATATTACACACACACACACACAAATACACGTTGGTTCAAATGCACCTGCTGGCTTTTCTTGTGAAGGTCCATCTTTATTCTAAGACTAGGTTCTTTCTATCAGTATGTGGTTAATACGATAGTCTTCTGTTTTCTTAAAAATTCTGACAACAAAGATTAGTTGCTGTTTCAAAAGGCCCTCATTTTCAAAACCAATAGTTCATGGCTTGGTATCAGACTCTAAACTCTTGGAAATCCAAATTTTTGGATTGATATAGAAGGCTTGATATAGAAGACAATAACTCTTGAATGCAAATAATTGTCAACGTAATATGACAGAATATGTCTTTTGAAAATAAAACACAGAAGTTATAAAAATAAAATAGAATTTTCTTATAAATATAATTTATAATTATAATTAAATAAATGTAATATAATGATAATTTATGTTATAATTTTTCTTATAATATAAATATATTTTCTGATCATGTCACATTATTATTTTTTTCATTGTCTGCCTTCTAATTTATTTTATTTTTATTAAGTCAAATTTTTAATAATATCTTTTCAAAGCATATAAGTCGTATTGTTCCTTATGAAGAATGTAAAAACATCAAAAATAGTAAAACATTTAAATCACTAATATTCTGAAGACTAAAATTTCCACATCAGTTCTTTTACTTTACATTTTCTTAATATTTATTTTTACCTAAAAGGCAATCAAGTGACATTACATCAATTGCTTACGTCATGCTACCCGGGGAGTCTTTAGAAAGATTGTCCTTATAGAGGAAGCGTTTCAAGATTGTACTAAGAGTATGTCTGGTTGTGCAGGACAATGAACTAACTGCAGACATGAAAAGTCAGCTGGACGCCAAGGCCTGTGAAAAAGTGAGATGCAGGAAGCTAATTCTTGCCTTAAAGAGTTACACCAGCTGGCCCAAAGCATGTGCATAAGGACATGCCAACAATGATTCACTTTGGACCCTATGATGATACCTTGACACTAGTGAGCTCAAAAAGCTTTCGTTAGAAAAGCAGGGATAGATGAAAGTAAGATTATCTCCCATTCAACAGATTGAAAAAACTTGACTCAGCCAACAGTCCAGGAGGGCGAAGCAGAGACTAAAGTTTCTGATGCAGGCTGGAGCTCTATTGTTAGGTCTCACCAATTTCTGTAAGAAATGAGAAACTCTTTGACTTTAATTTGCTTGGCCTTTTGGCCTGCAAAAATACTAAGGCAGGCTGACATTCTGGCTAGAAATTTTGCAGCTGTGTAATCACTGGGGTCTGGGAGACCTTACTATACTTGGTTCAGCTCTTGAATTCCTTTTGAGATCAAGACAATAGAACTTATAATTAGCAAACTACCATAAGTCTCCGAGTATGACACATGAATAGAAATCTTCTTTTTTCTCTTTCTCCGCACAAGAACATAAAAATAGAACACATAACTAAGTTATATTTGCACTTCTGCTCACATCGACTTTTATAAAACTATATCTAAGGATGAAACTTTGCAAGAACCATGTCCAGTAGGAAGTGAATCATTTTTATTTTCCTCTGATACTGGAGGTCCCCATCTCAAAAAAACATTTTTTCCCCACAAGTGATAATAAGACCCTGAAGTAAATTTTGTAGAAATGTTATTTTGTATAGTTTTCAGGGTATAGGAGAAGCACCAGGCAGGAAGGGCCTTGCATCTGGTCCATCAGCTGCTAACAGAGCTGGGGGCCTGTAGCCGAGCTGGAGGCTTCACTTGGAAAAGCCAAGGAGAACCTTCTGGAAAGTTATTTGTTTCCGGTTGTTGACTTTTCCTTTACATTCCCCGTTTTACAAATTCACCTCAGGGCCTTATTATTACTGGTGGGGGGAAATATAAGTTACATAAGTTGTAAATGTGGGCTTTGATCGTTTGTCCAACCCTACTGTGTGCTAGGCACTGAGCTAGGCTTGCGGTCAGAATCCTTTATGTACCATTTAAAAATCAAGACACTTGATTTTATGTGCATCTCTGTATATGTGAACACACATACGCTATTATACACTATTTCAATGTTATTTGTGTGATTCAAGAAAACATAGTATTTTCTTTAATTGAATACATTTAGTTGAGTTTGTTTTAACTTTATTTCATACACTGGTTCAGCGGCTGTGATATAATGTGGTAATTAATGTCACTTCCCCATATAAAATCTCCTTATAGCACGTTAGCCTCTGCAGATGTTTGCTCTAGAATGTGCCGGTGCACACACAGAACTTCCCCTCACCTTTAGTAAAGTGAAAATGAATCCAATACATGGAATCCAATACATGAAATAGATCAGCTTCAAATGAAATGCTGGTCCCTGACCACATCGCCTGGCTTTAATTGGCTTCCACTCTGCTACAAATTAAGTTTAAAACTTTGTCTCCAAATCACAATCACTTTCGCTTTCTGAATCTTCCTGCAAGAAGTTACCACTTTTCGCAGCTGCTGCCCAGTGAGGCCATCTCTTGGCGCTCACAGCTCTTTCCCCCTTTTACACTTATTTACCAAGTGCTAAGAACTTCTCAAGCAATTTCTTTTGGTATTTGCACAACAATCATGCCCAGCAAGGTGCTTCTTTCTTCCCATTTTGCAGATAGAAACTAAGATTTAGAGAGGCAAAATATTAACGGCTCACATTACTGGGCATGAAATATCTACAGCAGGTTTATCTCTGTGAACTGTGCAGGGTCTTTGAGAAAGGATATTTTGTAGTTTTCAGGGTACAGGAGAAGCACCAGGCAGGAAGGGCCTTGTGCCTGACCCATCAGCTGCTAACAGAGCTGGGGGCCTGAAGCTGAGGAGCTGAGTCCAGAGTCGGGGCTCTTAAGCATGACGCCTCCCAGCTCACCCAAACTGAGTCCCACATCTGGAAGGAAGGTGGTTGGGTCAGAGCACAGAAGCCTGTCTGAGAACACAGTCCTGAGTCTGAGAACACAGCCCTCATTGCCATCCTTCTAAACCCAAAAGACATTTTTAAATGTTTACCTTATTTCAACTCAATGGAACACAGTCCCCTGCTGCCCAAGCCTTTGTAGGTGGGAAAACACAAGTAATAATAATCTGAGGGCCACTTTCCCTTCTGGCCATTGTTATCTACCCCTGCACTAGCATCCATGCCCTGGCTCCCTGCACCCACAGAGGCCAGCCCATCCTGTGTGACGTTTGCTATTTCTCATCCACCAGCAGTTTCTTCTTCCTTCCTAAATTATTGACATCATTTCACCAACAAGCTTTAGTATCTCCTAAAGCCTTCACTTGGCCTCAGGTCCCATCTCTTCCATCTGTACCGCCGCCGCTGTCATACAACTTTCCCTCTTTTAATGACTGGTTGTGCTTATGAAGTCATGAGCAGATAACACCTGCTTCCACTTCCTCCGAATTTTAATTCTGCTTTTAAACCCATTTTAATCAGATTTACGTGTTTCCTTTGTTTTAGTCTGTCTGGGCTATTATAGCCAAATACCATAAACTGGTAGATTAAAAAAAAAAACAGAAATGTATCGCTCACAGTTCTGGAGGCTGGGACATCCAATACCAAGACTTTAGCAGAGCTGATGTCTTTCTGGCTCATAGCAATGCCCTTTCCCTGAGTATTCACACAACAGAGGGGCAAGCGAGCTCCCTCCGGCATTTTCCACGGGGGTATCAGTTCCTTAGAACCTCTCCCCCATCTTCTCATACGATCTCCTTGAGGATTAAAATCTTCACCTATGAATTTTGAATCATGAATTTAGAGGGGACACAAAAATTCTGACTACAGCATAGACTGCAAATACTTCTCTAGTAAATATTATCTATTGTTATACTCAAAGCATATCAAAATGCGCACATACACTACACTATTATGTCTGGCACCATATAGACACACATACAGCGGTGTGTACACATAGATCAGAGCCAAAAAGTCCCGTGACTCAATAAACCCGTACGCACATGTCCAAGTTACTACCTCTAATCCCCAGATGTTGCCAATTGATGTGCCAGTCACGTCCATTCCTCATTCTTGAGACACAGAGTTTCTCTCCTTTTGAATCTTCTTAAAGAATATGTTACACAGATTAAAAACATCACCGAGTCATCATGAGTCTTCTGTCTTGCCGGCAGCCCCACAACCACTCTCTTCCCCACTAATCCACTACCACAATCTCCCAACCGGCTTAAAATTTTCCTCCCATCTTTGTTTTAAGCAGAGCTTAGCTTATCTTTGGGGTCGCCGTGTTCCCTCCCTTTCTTTTTTCCTCTTTGAGGCAATTTTATTTATTTACTTATTTATTTTATTTTTTTCCTTATTGTTTGGGATTCATTGAGAGTGCAAAGAATTAGGTTACACTGATTGCACTGACCAAGTAGAGTCCCTCTTATAATTGTGTCTCCCCCCTCCCCAAGGGAGAGCTTTGTTTTAAGCAGAGCTTAGCTTATCCTTGGGGTCACCATGTTCCCTCCCTTTCTTTTTACCTCTTTGAGGCAATTTTATTTATTTATTTACTTATTTACTTATTTCTTTTATTTTTTTCCTTACTGTTTGGGATTCATTGAAGATAGGTTACACTGAAGAATTGAAGTTACATTGAAGAATTAGGTTACACTGATTGCATTTACTAGGTAGAGTCCCTCTTATAATTGGGTCTCGCCCCCAAGAGGTCAAAGGGCCACACATCTTGACCCTTTCATGCTCTCCTATTCAGACTTTCCCTTCCCCAGCTGCCCAGGCCCAGAGGAAGGGGCCAGAGAGCTCGGGCTGGCTCACCTCCACGTAGGGCCATTTCTAGGTGTACAACTGGTGCACCTACTACTTATTGTCTTCTGATGTCCACACTCTGCTCTTATAATTCCACTAAAAACAATCTAAAGATGAGAAGCGTATCCTCGACCATCAAACAGCTGCCTCTGCCTGGGAGGCAGCTAAAGATTCATGCACAGTGGGAATGAAGAGGGAGCAGTCTCCACAACAATGGTAGGCAGAAATTAGCTTAGACTTGGGAAAAGGGGGATATCCTGAAGAGTCTTTGGAGCAGCAGTGGAAATACCAAAGCTAAGTCATGGTCTAGTGACAGAGACAGGTGTGGGTCAGTTTGGAAGGGGATGGGGCAGAGTGAGCGCCCTCGACGGTCTTTCGTCAAGATTAGAGGACAGCATGCTGGTCAGGAAATGGTGAGAAAAGGAGCTCAAGAATTAAGCAAAAAGTCCAACAGCAAGCTGACTCCTTAAGACGTTTTCTGTCTCTTTTTCTTTTTAGGTCAATGGGGCATCTGATTATTTCAAACAGTGAAAAAGTCCAAGTTTACTGAGGCCTTACATCGTGCCAGTTACTATTTTTACAACATTCCTGCTAGGCGCTATTATTTTTTTCCATTTTATAGATAAGAAAACTGAGAGTCACAGAAGTCACTAATGCTGAGCCAATTAGGAAGTGACTCGATTTCAGTCGTGGTGAGAGTCTCATTTCAGAGTGATAAAAAGGATGGCTTCTGCTCTGGGGCTGCACCTGTGTGACTCCCAGAGGAGGGAGGGAGATACCGAGGAGAAGGGGTCCAGGAGTTCAGCTTTGCTGTTCTGATTTGAGGGTATAGAGCCAAATTGCCCATGATGTTGTCCACTTGGATATATAGATGTGGACTAGAGAAAAATATGCAGTTTGAGGCATAGATTTGAGTTATGGGGTTAACTAGTTTAAGCCTGAAAGTTAAGTGGAATGAGAAGAAAAACCTTCTGAACAGAACTTTGGAGGCCAGGGAAGGGGATTCTCACTTCAGTAGCAGACAGAATAAGAAAATCAAGAGAAAAGAGGAAAAGAAAAAATACTGAAAAAACCAATGAGGCGTATAAAAAGATTCAAGGAGAGGGAGGTTCCTTGGAAGGCAAGGAAAGAGAATTTCAAAAAAGTGAGTGGTATTCGGTCGGTGGTTTTCAGAGAAGTCAGGGAAGTGAGGGGCAATTATCCTTGGGGTTTATCAACTAGAAGATCTTTACTCATTTTGATGATGTAGCTGGAGGGAGGTGATAAGATCAGAGGTCAAACTACAGTGATTTGAGGGGCGAATGAGGGGAACTCAAGGACAAGGGTCAAGGACGCTGAGAGGGAGGGAAGGTGGTGAGACTGAAGTCTGGGCAGAACCCGGGAGGTGATGGAGTTTGCTTTCCTTTCTATGAATCAAACCTATTTGTATTTACAGTATGAGAGACAAATAACTAAAAGAATTCAAAAGTATGAAGACACGAAAGAGGGCAATACAGAACTGATGGAGGAGGGCAGGACTCGGTCCAGACTAACTCCTGGGGTCTTCGGAAGCCACCCTTCCCTCACTCCTGCTGGCTGTGTTCCCAGGTGGTCTTTAATCTCTTCTTTCCTAGGGTGACCAGATGTACTGCTTTTGGTGGGACAGTCTCCCTTTTCAACAATTTGTCCTGTGTCCCACGGCATTTTTAAAAAGTCCCAATTTTTGGAAAGAATGCACAAACGGATAGGAGAACAGGAAGGGAATATACGGTTTTCGGCTGCCAGGTGGCTGTTTCGCCAGAATATGAGTTTTATATTATTTCTGTTAATTTTTATAATGTTAAACTCTGATAATAACAAATAATTGCTGAGAAGTGATTATCGAGAACTGCTTATCAAAGTTTGCATTGTTGTCAGGCCCGGCCCTGCCCCGCCCCCTGCCCCGCCCCCCCAGCCATGTGGTCCCGCCTTACCGATGTTAAAATCTGGTTACCCTATTCTTTCCCCTAGAAAAGTGATCTATCCACCTATTTCCCTACTTTCAATCTATGACCGTAAATCATTGCCCAGTTAATTTTCCTCATGATATTCCTCGGCTCAAACTCTTTCAGTGTTATTCTGTAACTTTTAAGACACAATCCAAGTTCATTGAAGTACACAAAGTCCTTCTCCTGCTGGCTCTCCCTGCCTTTCCCTGACCTGCAGCCCACCAGCCACAAGCCCTCTGCTTTCAGTGTGCCTGTATAATCCCATCTTTTCTCAAGTCTCATGAAATGCCCTCTGCTCATGGAGGGGAATCTCTACATCCTGAAACTACATAATAACGTCACCTTGTATTCTATCTTGACATATCAACTAACCCATCCCTTTCACGAATATTTTCTAAAAGCCTTAGCTGTGTCTATCACTGTAAAAAGCATCCAAATATGCTCAGGATATGCCCCCGTCAACCCGTGTATATCTGGCGACACATGTAACACTCGTAGCATTTTTAACCCATTAACTACCGCGTGAGTTATGGAGTATTTTTCAAGTTTTCACATTGCTTTTTACATTGCTAAGTTTCCAGTTCTTATTTTACATTCCTACTGATGTATGTCTGAGGGTCATTTCATTTTTCACGTTTTTATTCTGTTTTCATAATAAAACCCTGCGGTCCCGTGGAAAAATCTTTCTGTGGCGGTCAAGGTGCTCCAAAGACATGTAGAATTGGTCATCAAATCTGGATTGCAAGCTCTTCGAAGCGCTTGCAGGTGGCTATGTAGGAAAGTCTCCTTCTATCTCAGGAACATAACAGTTGTAATTGAATAACTAGTTTGCTGAAAGGATGTGTCAAAATTGGATAGGGCTTGCAGCCTCAAGATGATAAGAAACCGTGTGAATTGATTTTTTTCTTATCTATGGCATACTGGCATGTAAAAAATTGTACATAATACACACACTGCTCTGCCTTTGATTGCATTATAATGTCTATTTTTCTTTTTCTTTCTTTTTTTTTTTTTTGAGACAGAGTATCACTATGTCACCCTCAGTAGAGTGCCATGGTGTCACAGCTCATAGCAACCTCAAACCCTTGGGCTTAAGTAATTCTCCTGCTCATTTCAGAGTAGCTGGGACTACAGGCACCCACCACAATACCCAGCTATTTCTTTTTTTTGTTTAGTTGCAGTTGTCATTGTTGTTTAGCAGGCCCAGGCCGGGCTCGAACCCACCAGCCTCAGTGTATGCGGCCAGTGCCCTAACCTCTGAGCTATGGGCCTGAGCCAATATAATCTCTCTTTCTCAAGGCATTCTTCTCTGTGCTTTGAATTTATTTCTTCTTATGTTTACATGTAGGTTGCATGTTGTTTGCTGTAAAAAGGCTGAGCCTTAGATTTTCAAGTCCATTTCCAAAAATTATTCACTGCCACTCAAATTTATTTTGGAATATAACTTAATTTCTTCACGTTATGGCAGTGTGTCAAAAACTCTGTTCCAGTGAAAAAGTACCACCCACCAACTTCAGATCTGCAATTTAAGAAAGTAATCACCAGATAATAACTTCACCTGATCACTCCTGGCTTTCTACAGCTGTTATTTTGTAATAATGTTTTATAGTCATTCCACAGGATTTATTTTATTTTTGATGTCCATATTCTGATACTATTTTTATTTCTGCTGTGAACACCATCTGCAGTATATTTCGATAACTTAACCAACTTATTTTGATTTTTTTGCATTGCATTTGTCCTGTGTACATAACATAAGCATTTGTTCCTTTTATTTAAGAATACCATGTATTATTTTCTGTTTCATTTTTTTGTTACTGGGTTGGATTTACTTTTCCTTTTAGTCCAAATGTTTCTCTGTGAGTTTAAGCGTGGTTTCTTAAAAATAAATTATTTGTGGCCAGGCACAGTGGATCCACACCTGTAATCCTCACACTCTGGGAGGCTAGGGAGAGTGGATTGCCTGAGCTTAGGAATTTGAGACCAACCTGAGCAAGAGTGAGACCCTGTCACTAAAAAATAGCTGGATGTTGTAGCAGGCACCTGTAGTCCCAGCTACTTGGGAAGCTGAGCTAAGAGGATGGCTTGAGCCCAAGGGTTTGAGGTTGCCGTGAGCTGTGACACCATGACACACTACAGAGGGCAACAAAGTGAGACTCTGTCTCTAAATAAATAATCAGTTAATTAAACTAAATGAATTGTTTGCATGTGGGTCATCTCTGAAAGTTTAATGTCACTTCTTCACCTGTGCTTATGTGATGCATTACAATAGCTTTAAGGGGACTGGTGCACTTTCTACCTCCATCAATGTGCCTTTTTGCCTTGGTGTACGAGAGAGATGCCCAGCACTCACAGCCCTGCAGCTGGTAGGCTCTGCACTGGGGCTCTGGTCCTCAGAGGCGGGGGTGGGGGCTGAGCTGCTTCTGGTGCTGGGCCTCAGTCGAGACAGGCTGCACACATGATGGGCACACTTGAATCCTGCCTCTCTTCCATGATATTCTGAGCTCAGCTGAGGTGGGCTCTGCCACTCAGATGTCGATTCCATTCATTACTCAGACATGGAGGGAACCCCTCACAGCTGATGGAGGAGCAACAGGTCCACTTTGTCCGGACCATCAAGGCTTTCAAGAATTCAAAGTCACAAATTCTTTTCTTTTTTTGATACCTATAAATATTTGCTATGGAATAACCACATCCTGGTGACCATTTCTAACATAATATTATCTGATTATAAAAAACTTACTTGCACATTTATGCTTCTAATTAAAAGATTTGGAAATATCTTATTTAGAAATTCTGTGTAAATTCAGGTGGGACCACATCTCCGGTGCATCTTACAATGGTACATGTGAAATTTAATAGGTGTAAAATATAAATGTCTTAACACATAACTAAAAAAATGCCATGAAGGCTATGTTAACCAGTTTGATGAAAATATTTCAAATTGTATATAAAAGCAGCACATTGTACCCCATGACTGCATTAATGTACCCAGCTATGATTTAATTTAAAAAAAAAGAAATTCTATTTAAATTCAATCCTTAGCATTCTTCTCAATCCTTTTTGCCTTCTCTTCATTTAATACCAAAAAGAATGTACGCAATTTTTTTTCCCAAAAAACTCCACATAGGTACTTCAGAATCCTACCCAATTTACCCAAGTATCATACAAACCTTGACATTTTGAGGGGCATTGTCAAGTGAAGGGTGAGAAGTCTCTATGCAGTTAGAGAGAGTTGACCAAGAAAAGCTGGGGTACCCAGGGCAGTCATGGTTGGGGAAAATACCCTCTTATATTACATACGGTATATTTCTGGATTATAAACATCTACTATTTCTGCTCAGACATCCATCCTCTAGTAAGGTGGATACTCTTCCCTCGTACAATTTTTAACATAGATTTTTTTCCCCCTCAACAGATTAAATTCAATTTTTAAAATCATTTTCCTAGCCTATAATTATCATCTTCCAAAGACCCAAAAGTGCTGTCAGTGTGATTGAGATCGGAATGTAAATATTTTATAAACAGCTGTCAAATCTCCATTGGCTAAAAACAAATAGCCCCCGAAAGCTGGGATCTAACCAGGGGGCTACATCATTTAATCGACAGATACGACATTTCTCTCGTTGGTGTTTTTCAGTCCATGCGCACGGTGTGCCATCCTGGAGAGTCGCGGTGACAATTTACTGAAGATGGAATAGCTCTGTGACAATCTAGGGGAGACGCCTCCCGCAGTGACTGAATTCTATTGCGTGCAACAGTTTTCACGTTCATTGTATCTCGAATATCTGTAACTCACAAGGCTGAATACCGGCATCAAGGGAATATCACTGCACCCATAAAAAAGGGAAGGGGCACATTTTGGCTCTTAGCAGTTCAATAATTCATTATTTCATTCTTTCAGGACATTCGACAAACATTTCTGATTGTGAATGTATCAAGCGAGGCCAATAAATCTAAGTATGATCCAGAGAAGGCATCATACAGGTGGAGGCCTGTCCCCCACCATTACTGATCAGAAATGTCACCAATACGCTTGCAGTAACCCCACCCAAGGATTCAGTGCGATCCTCCATTTATACTCTCTGTCCCTCTGTGCTTCTCCCTAGGTTTTTTTTTTTCCACTTTTTTCTCTTTCTCCTTTCCTTCCCATATAAGCAGTAGAGCACGGCCTAATCTCTTTCAGGATGTGTAACCTAGGGCATGTTATGACTCTGCGTTCATTTATTCAGGGAATATTTGCTCACTGTCTTACAGGGAGCAGCAATCATTATAGGCACGTTGGTTTGGGGCGTGAAGACAAGAGACAAGCCCCTGCCCTCATGGAGCTTTAATCATAGAACGATGAAAGATAAACAATAAATTCTAAACACGTGACGTCTTAAATTCTTCACATCTTATGTAAATCCTGTAAGCCATATAGGTGAGTATTTTGTCAATAAGGGAATATTTAAATAGGACTTAAAACATAACATTCACTTGGCTCGGCGCCTGTGGCTCAATCGGCTAAGGCGCCAGCCACGTACACCTAAGGTGGTGGGTTCGAATCCCCAGCCCGGGCCCACCAAACAACAATGATGGCTGCAACCAAAAAATGGCCGGGCATTGTGGCAGGTGCCTGTGGTCCCAGCTACTTGGGAGGCGGAGGCAGGAGA
>CAUYQV010088409.1:0-14628 GCA_963574575.1 Galagoides demidoff
CAGTAATTAATCAAGTCTCAGTGAGTTTTCCACTATTGTTCATCTACTGAGAACTTGGGGGTTTTGTGAAACTTGGGACTTTTTTCCTTGTACCTGAAGCTTGTTCTTGGCAACTCTAGGAGGAAGAAGGGGGCCTGGGAACATGTTCTCGGCCACCCTGGGGGGGAGGAGGGACTTGTCTTGTTCCTGGAGTCAACTGAGGGGGGGAGAAGGGAGGAGGAGAGAAATGGGCTGGAGAGGGTGGGGGGAACAGGTGAGGGCTGGGGAACAGGAGTGGGCAGGGGAAAGAGGGCTGGGTTACAACACAATAAACATTGGAGTGCAGTTATCTTTTTAATAAAATGGCTTCATTTCTTTGAGTAGACACCCAGCAGTGGGATTGCTGGATTGAATAGTAGGTGTACATTCATTTCTCTTAAGAATCTCCATACTATCTTCCATAGAGACTGTACTAATTTTCAGTTCTACCAACAATGTATAAATGTTTCTTTTCTCTGCAGCTACACCAGCATCTGTTGTTTTTTATTATTTTTTTTGACTTTTTAATAATGGCTATTCTAATAGGATAAGATGGCATCTCATTCTAGTTTTAACTTGCATTTCCCTGATGATTAGTGGTGCTGAGCATGTCTTCATATATTTTTTGGCCATTTATCTATCCTCTTTTGAAAAACTCCTGTTCATGTCTTTTGCCCACTTTTTGATGGGTTCGTTTGCTTTCTTATTGATTTGTTTAGTTATTTGTAGATTCTGCATATCAGTCCTTTGCGGAATGCATAGTTTGTGACTATTTTCATTCTATAGGTTGTCTATTCACTCTGTTAATTATTGCTCTTGCTGTGAAGAACCTTTTGCCTTGATTAAATTCCATTTTTGTTGTTGTTGTTGTTGCTGTGTTTGCCTTTGAGATGTTAGTCATAAATTCTTTGCCACCATTGATATCTAAAGAGTTTTTCCTACATTTTCTCCTAGAATTTTTATGGTTTCATGCATTAGATTTGGTTCTTTTGTCTCTTTAATTAATTTTTGCATATGGCAAGAGATAGGAATCTTATCTCATTCTTTTGCATGTGGCTATCTAATTTCTCAGCACCATTCATTGAATAAGGCTTCCTTTGTCCAGTGTTTGTTATTGTCTGCTTTGTTGAAGATCAATTGGTTGTAGGTAGGTGATTTCATTTCTGGATTCTCTATTCTGTTCCATTGATCCTTGTCTTTTATACCAGCACCATGCTGTTTTTGTTATTATAGGCTTGCAGTATAATTTGAAGTCAGATAATGTGATGCCTCCAGATTTTTTTCTTTTTGGTTATGATTGCTTTGGCTCCTAGGCTCTTTTCTGGTTCCAAATGAAACTTAAATTTATTTTTTTCTAGATCTGTGAAATGTGACATGGGTATTTTGATGGGGATTGTGTAGGGTCTACAAGTTGCTTTACATAGTATGAATATTTTAACAATTTTGACTCTTCCAACCCATGAGCATAGGATATTTTTCATTTGCTTGTGTCATTTGTGTCTTCTTTCATCAGTGCTTTGTAGTTCTCCATGCAGAGATCTTTTACCTCCTTGGTTAAGTGTATTCTTAGATATTTTATTTTCTTTAAAGCTATTGTGAATGATAATGATTTCTTGATTTGGCTCTCAGTTTGACTATTGTTAGTATATAGAAGTGCTACTGATTTTTACACATTGATTTTGTAACCTGAGACTTTGCTGAATTGAGTTTATCAATTCCAAGAGTGTTTTGGGGGAGTCTTTAGAATTTTCTAGATGCAAGGTTATATTATCAGCAAATAATTTGATCTCCTGCTTCCTGATTTGAATTCCCTTTAATTCATAATGGATAAAAGACTCAAACATAAGTCATAAAGCCATAAAAATTCTAAGAATTTTAGGTGGCACATGTGGCTCAAAGGAGTAGGGCGCCAGCCCCATATGCCAGAGGTGGCGGGTTCAAACCTGGCCCCAGGCAAAAAAAAGAAAAAGAAAAACAATTCTAAGAATTTTTAGATTCAAAGAACTTGAGTAACAGCAACAACAAAAATAAATAAACAGAACTTAAGTAAATTAAAAAGCTTCTGCATGGCAAAGAAAATAACTGACAAAGTGAATAGACAACTTGCAGAAGGAGAAAAAAATATTTACAACTATACACCTGACAAAGAAAGGACTAATATCAAGAATATACAAAGAACTCAATGGAATTATCATTGCTTAGCAAGAATGTGTTTCAAAAAATTATAACCTGTCTTTCTTCAAATTTTGGAACAAATAGCTAGATCATGTTAACCAAACTCCTTCTTTCTTTAAATACGAATTTTATTTTAGGAAACAAATGAAGCAATTTCTTTTTCTCCCACTAGTGTCATGGGAGAGCTTTGCAAAGCTCTGCATTTTTTACACCTTTCTTATAATTAGATGCAGTAATGTGTTTTGTTTCTCCAGTAGAGCCATCTTTCTCTGCCACCTTCTTCACTGCAGCCCTGGGAACTCCAATTACCAATGGTATTGTGCCCATAACTTTCCCAAGGGCACCTAACCTGGACAGCGTCCCCTGCAGCCCAGTGTCTCCTTTATTCCTCTCTGCTGCATTCTTTGCAGTCCTTTAGATTTGATCCTTCTTTGTGAGGATGCCCTCAAGTCTTGAATAGTACCTACTACCAGTTTTTAAAGCATCTAAATCCATCTCTCAGGGTGGTCAAGTCTCCTTCCACCACACAGACTCATCCTGGCCTCTTGTGGTTGGTGGTTTCTCACTGTTTGATATGGTAGCACGAGTAAAAACATAGAGTTTGCCCATTTACCTTAATAAAGTATAAACTTGAAAGAGGAGCAGAGCTTGTGAGCTATTACAGGAAAACATAATTACAAGGAGGACTTGGCTCTGGTTTCCATTCAGCCTGAAATTGTAGGCAAATCCCTTGACCCCCCCACCCCCAGCCTGGATGTAAAGCCACAGACCAAGAAAGGACATCATCTCTGATGCCAGCTCATCAGATTGAAAGAAAAATGAGTCCCATGTGTTTTTAAAGGTTTTCTAACTTTGTAGCATTAAATCACAAAATTTTAAATTTGAACAAGCTCTCCAGTCCATCTCATAATTGTACTCACGATTTTCTTTATGTTTTTGAAGTACTGAATCTGGCGTATTCGAGCTGTTGAACTTAATTTGCTTCTTCTCTCAAGGAATTAATGTTTCTTAGGTTTTTAGATATTTCTGTTCAAAAATGATACATATATTTTTTTAAAAATATAGATTATTTTTTCAAAAGGAAGACTTTGCCAGGTATCAGGTAAAAATAGGCATTTCAACATCTTTCCTGGTGATGGTGATGATAGTGGCAAAAATTTGTTTCCTAGATTTGTTACATTCCTTGTTTCACCTGATTTATTTTATTTTTTATCATGGCCTATTATGCAATTCATCATCACTTTATTCCATCTGATTGTACTATAAATTGTTCGAATTGTTTTTTCATTTTCACATTTGTGGGCCGTGAGGGAGGGGTAGCCTCCCCCCTGTGTTGGAGGTGCTCACATTTCTTCAACCACTCCAAGCTGGGGCCTTGGGGGTCCGAGGGGTGGGTGGGCACATCGGGCATATTCCCACCATCTCAGAGGGGCACTGGGTAGTTGTAGGCATAGCCTTGTTGATGATAATAGAGTACTTGGCATAGGGGCTGAGTAGGGGACACAACCGGCACTGGCTGGTTGGCCCTGCCTTTCCTGAGCAAGGCAGTGAGTATCACAGCCATCTTGGTCTCCAAATTGTTCAAATTTTTAAATTTTAAATGTAGAAAGGAGATGTGTCATCTTGTTACAGTTTCTTTCTACCTGGTCCTTGGTCTCAGAAATATGAATGAATCCACAGAGCACCATGAGCAAGTGAAAGGATAGCTTTTATTGATAGATGAGAGAAGGAAGACAAAGCTTCCAGCATAACCAAGTGGGCTACCCCCAAGAGGTAGCCAGTGTCAGTTCTCTGTCTAGGAGTCTACAGCTTTCCATACCCTGCAGGAAGGAGTTTGGGAAGATGGAATGCATGTGTAAAGTATGTAACAGTTATTGTCACCAGAGACTTGTGCACAGAAGTTAATTTAAAATTGCCATTGTGTGGAAATGCAGTCCTGTTTGGGGCATTCCACCCCACCCCCGGAGTGGTGGCTTAAATGGAACTCTGATAAAGACGGTTTATGAGCCTGTTTGGGCCCAGAAATTGGGGACTGAGTTTAGTCCTGGGTGAAGAGGACCTTCATCAATCCCATTCTTTGCCTCTGAACATAGATGTTCCTGTAGAATTCAAAGGTATAGATAACCATCTTAACTTTAAAAATTCCTCTAAGAAACATTTTTAGGTATTTAAACATTTGCATCTAAATAACTGATATTTTAACCTTTAGAGTGATGGGTAGGGATTAGGAAGAGTATGGAAATCAGTGATTCAGTCACCAAATATTTAATAAGTTATTTTTAGGGATAAGGAAGTAGACAGAAATCAGTCATTCAGTCACCAAATATTTAGTAAGTTATTTTTACATGTGCAGTACCATGACAGCAATACAGAGAGTTACTTGAGAATAGAGAAAATCAAGGAACTAACTAGAAAATGTCAGAAGAAACAAGCGAACCCTAAAACTAGAAATTTTTAAGACAGAACAAATTTTAAGGTACAGAAAAAAAACAGCTGCATGAAAAAGTTATATAACTTCTGCCTATTATTCTTCCACAGGGAGAAACTTACTTGGAATACACAAGGCCAGAGGTATCCCATTAGACACAGTCAAGCGGAGAATATCCACCTAATTCCCAGTAAATGTCCACTATGGGACCAGCTGGCCTCAGGGAGCCAGTGAGTGTTGTATCCCATATTATTTATGCAATGGAATGAGCCATATCACCCTAAATCATAACAAGACCACAACTAACGGCTGGCAGTGATTTGTTTTCTGTGGAATCACAAACTGTTTATCTTTGTGGGTTATTGCAGAAGGTCTCAGGCAGTGGAAAACCTAAGGAACACCAGAAATATAACCTAGCTAGTAACTAAAAGGCTATATTTGTCACTGTGGAATCCCTGAAATGATGATTTCTGAGAAGCGATTTCTCAGTTCTTCACTGAAGAATGTGCTGATCTGATAAAAACATTAGGCATTTTAACAACACAAAATGAACATTCACAAAACATTCAGGTTACTCAGAAAGTAATTAAATGATCACATAAGGGTATGAAAACTTTCTAGTAAGTAAAAATTGTTTCTGGCTGCAAATACAGGGGTTGAAGAAATTACATAAAGAACAAGATCAAAATTATCCCTCAATCTGTCCATATGCAGAAAAGGGTTTTTGTTTGGTTTTTCCCCAGCTGTGGCTGGTATAGAAGGGGAAGGAATCCATAGCATTTTCTGGAAGACTGGCAAGTCTAACCAGGCCATCGAATTTATAGTTTGTCACTTATCCTAGACCCTGAATAAATGGCAATCTCCATTTTCTCAGTAAAGACATTACCCCAAAAGTTTCTTGGCTAACTGAAGTCTAGAAATTTTCAAAAATACATATTTTTCAAATTTTTTGTCAGTGCTTTGGATTAATCATATTTTTTAAAACCTAAAATATTCTACTAGAAAGACAATTTTCTCTATTTTGAAGAAGGGGCTTCAAACAGGGTTTAAAAAATTACATGTGAATTTATCAAAATTTAGATACATTTAAAGGCTAATGTAGATGATTTTGAACACTTTCATGCATCATTTGATAAAATTTTTCTTAATTTTTTACTTATTCAGTCATATTCTAAATATTACATATTTGTTTATTTATTATCTTTATCATTTGTTTAGCTACTAAAATAGATGAAGGCAATTTCTGTCGCTATATTAAATAGATTCCTAGAGCCTAAAACTCATGACAGACAATAATATGTACTGAAGAAATAAATGCATGAGAATTAAGCTTTGAAACCCTCTAACTCTGAAGGACTACTTTATTATCTTAATAGCTTGTGAAGGAGTTTGATTAAAATGTTCAAAACTTTGAGAATGCTTACTCTCTAATTATCGTCAAAAAGCATTTCCAGAAAAAAATTGCAAATACCACACTTATTATTGGTGAAATCACAGATATATTTGACTGACCTTTGGTCTTGGGAATCTTGGGTACACAAACATACCTTTTAACCAAATCATTTGCTACAGAGTATGAAAAACAAGAGATAATACCTTGTAAGTTTGTACACTGGTTGAAAGAGATAAAGTAATGAGTAAGAATCTAAAGGTCTGGTTTAAACTAATTGGTCAATACAAAGGAAGTCAACAAGTGTCCCATAATGCATGAAAGAATTTACACAGCAAATCCTCTTCCTTGAAGGATAACTTTAGAGAGAAATTTCATAGCATGTTTAGATGTATATTGAATATTATTAAAATAACATTTATCTTTTTTTTATCCTTTATCATTTATCTTTTCAGTTGAGTTAGAGCCATTTATCCTAGTATCTTATTAAGAAGCTCAATTTGTATCAAATGAGAGTAGACCCCTTGCTATGAATTTAATGTTTGTGTCCCTCCAAAATTCATATGTTCAAACCCTAATCCCTAGTATGATGGTAATTGGAGGTAGATTCTTCAGGAGGTAATTAGGATTTGATTAGGTCAAGGGGTGGACCCTTATGATGAGATTAATGCTCTTATAAAAATAGAAAGATCTATTTTTAGAAATAAAGATGTATTTCTCTACATCATGTGAGGATACAGTAAGAATTCAGGAAGAGGACCTTCATGGGATACCAGGTCTACAAGCTCCTTAATCTTTTTCCCAGGCTCCAGTACTATGAGAAATAAATGTTTGTTATGTAAGCCACTCAATCTATGTCATTCTGCTATAGCAGCCTGAGTTGACTAAGAAAACCCTGGAGATAAATCTGGCAGGACAGATATAAAAATTTAAGAATGTATTTCAAAATAAGCCTTTAGTTTAACTGGCCACAAACATTTTCAGGAAACATATTCTCTAATGGCAACCAAAATGGTACTTAACCTAAGGAAATTCAGAGAATCTTAATATTAGACTTATTATGGTATAACTTTCTCATTTTACAAATAACAGATGAGTTATAAGCTTTTTATTCAGTCTCTTGGAGAAAAAAAGCAATACTGGCAGACCAAGCATTAAGAACATTACTGCCCTGTTGAGCAGAAATAAATAAATCAGTTCTTATGAGTAGGAAAAAAAACTCAGATATTACGATTGTTTGTGGCCCTCCAAATCTCAACCCTATCTAACAAAAAAACTTACTATTTTTTTGAAAAGATAAACCAATTTGTTTATCATTATGTTATACAAAAATGTAGAAATAATAGATTTGATTTTTTAAAAATAGTGAACAGGAGCTCAATGAAAATAATTTGCTATTTTCCCTTCTGATATTAGAATGATAACCATTTCAAACCATATGTGTTTTGTTCACTGGCTGAAGCCTGCTGTAAAATTAAAGCTTTCATTTTCCCTATTTTCTCTACCAGCTCTTGACAAAACAAAGTCTTTAGGAAAAATAATGGATTCCTGGTAGTCCAGGAGTTGTTCACCCCTTGGTATTTAATTTCTCTCCTTGGGGAGACTTTAAATTTAAAGTTCCCGCCTTAGTAGGATGAAAAAGATTAAGAAATGCTATAATTAATGGTCTTGAATTCATTCATCATTAAGCATTATTTCAACAATATTTACTGAATACATGTCCTAAGTCAGGCACTGTGCTAAGTGGCTAAAGACGTAATGAAATTTGACCTTGTCTGTATCCTCAACATCTCATTATCTGGGTATAAGAGATAAGTACCCAGCCATAATAGAGAAGGACTGTAAGATCACAGGGGCACTATGGAAAGTGTGTGGAAGAGGTACACAGGTACACTTCCACTGTGCGGCAGAGGTACTCAGCCCTGCCACTGCTGGGGTAGAAAGCAAGGCAGGCTCCCTGCAGGACACGACTTCAGAACTGAGCCCTGAATGACAGCAAAGAGTCAAACAACAAAGGTAGCATATGCAGAGGCCCTGAGAAAAAGACGTGAGGTTCAGAGAAGGAAATGAAATATGATGGCCAAGCTTAGTCTGAGGGAGAAAAGTGAAAGAGGTGAGGCTGGAGCCGTAGATAAGAGGCCGATCACGCAGGCTTTCTGTATCGGAGTCATGGAAGACATTAAGCAGAAATTTAAAAAATGTTAGTGGCGTTTGAGAAAGTTTGCTTTGGCCACAGTATGAAAAACGGATCGGAAGAAAAACCACAAAGAGGCTCTTGTATGAACCCAGGTGAGGCAATGGTGGTCTCGAGCAAGATCAGGGGATGGTGGGGATGGATAGAAGTAAGACTCAAGGGGTGTAGAGTTGACAGAAACAGACAGGCCTGCATTGGGGGGAGGGACATGCAGGCGATTAGGATAACATCCAGATTTCTGGCCAGGCAAAGAATACAGGAGGAAAGGCAGGTGGACTTTGAGGTAATTTTGAAACTGCCAAGTAGAGATTCTGGTAAGATCTATGAGCCTGAAGTAAAGGTGGAAACTGTATCAAAATAACAGGTGTATAATGGAAGCCACGGGAATGACAGGCTGGTCCAGACAGACTGCAGAGTGAGAAGAGGAGGTGGATGAGGAGAGAGCCTTGAGGACTGAAACATCTAAAAGACAGGAGAGAAAGAGCTGCAGGTGAGGACAACCGACAAACCCCAGGTGGGCAGGAAGAGGAAGATGGGGGAGCACGGGAGCCCTGCAAGTGTCCGTGCTGCCCACTGCTATGGGAGCCCTGTAAGAAACAGGCCAGAACCTGTTCGCTCTGGTTGACAAGCAAGAACTCATTGATTAACAAGAAAGTAGTCATCACTGGTAACCTATTTCCACAGCGTTTTAGAGGCAAACGTCATACTGAAGTAGGTGGAAAAGAGAGTGGCTGGTGAAGAAGCCGAATCGTCAAATGTTGAAACTTTCAAAAAACGTAGCTGTGAAGAGGAAGGGGGAGATCTGAAAAGCTCGGTGGGAATGTGTGTGAGTGAGAGAGAGGGTTTAGTTTCTTTGTTTTATGGGAAAAACTTGAAAATTAAATTCCAATAAGAGAGCCAAGAGGTAGAGATTGATGATATAATAGAGAGAAACAGGTACCTGGGAAGGCTGCAGATAGATCCAAGAGTTAAACTCCGTTCACTCATCTCAAATCTTGAAAGAAGATTTGGAAAATTAAAAATAAATTCAAGACCTTTTCCTTGGAGACAGGAATCACATTACAGAGGATAGTCTGCAAGCTTTCCCCTCCTTATATCCCCCAGCTACAAAGAGTCTTGTGTGTTAACCTTGGACTTCTCTTTTAGAAAGGGCAAGGAATTCATTGAGATATGCCCTGATGTTTACCTGATGTGAAATTCTGTGAGAATGTCCAGTCTTATGTAAATAACCATAAGTTGCTTTATGTGGTTTCTTTGACTCCACATAAAGCAATTTAAACAGATGCAATCCTTGCCCTCTAGAAGAGCCAACAGAAAACAGATGACACGGACCCACACACCCACCACCGCTACTACCACACAAGGATGTGATATTATAGTCAGAGAACAGAATGGTCTCAAGTGAGCATTTATATTAGGTACAAGTTTGGTATAGGTTATTTCTGGCTTATGGAATACATGAAAGTTTTGCTGGGAAATCGGGTGGGGTTAGGGAAAGCGCTACTTGACCTTCCTGTAAAAAGGGGAGGCCTGAGAGTAAAAAGGGTAGTTAGAGCTTTGACTATTGGAAATTCTGAGAATAAAACCTGTGTCTTGTATCCCCCACCACTGAAGCTTACAAGAGCTCAATGGGCAAGTGCAATAGGATGATTACATGAAGTCACAAATCTAGAAAATGATTGATAGGAAAACTGGGCAAAGAAGGATGAATACGTGTTGGAAATCAGAAGCATTAAAGGGGTATGAAAGCTATTTTAGACTACCTAGGAAAGGGCTGAATAATGGGCCACACAGTGAAAAAGAATACCGTAAAGGTGGGGTTGGTGCCCAAACTAGAGACTACCTTTTAGTTTCAGAAAGAGCAAGCTGGATGGGAAGAATAGGAGAGAAGTAGTTAGGGGTTTTAGGAATGAATATAATATTGATATAGCCAATATTTTAACATTTTTCTAGTGGAGGGGGAAAATGTTGTCATGTATTCCAGAAATTTCATGTTTATTGTCCTTTCAAATAAAATCTGCAAAGAAACTTTATATAAAAATATACAAGTGTTTAATCTACTTTTTCAGCCTTGGCTATTCATGTGTCTTATATAAAATGTCTTGAAATATATTCTAGCCAACAGAAAAGAATAAATGAGATTGGAAAAGGAGGTAGGGACTAGCAATTTTTAGGTTGAGAGAGTTTTGCCCCAAATTAAAAGCTATCGAGAAGACACCACATGGAATGAGAGAAACTATTTGTAAATCGTGTATCTGATAATGGGGTTAACTTCCAAAATGTGCAAGGAACTCCTACAACTCAATAACAAAAACCAAAGTAATCTGACTAAAAAATATAGACTTGAATAGACATTTCTCCAAAGAAAACAAACATGTGGTCAAAAGGTGTATAAAAAGATACTAATCGTCAGGAAAATGCCAATCAAAATCACAGTGAGATAGCCCCTCACACCTGTTAGGATGGCTATTAGAAAAACACAAAGTACAAGTGTTGGCGAGGATGTGGTGAAACTGGATCCTTGTAGATGGTTGGAGGGACCACAAAAATGTTGCCACTACTATGGAAAATAATAAGAAAGTTCCTCAAAAAATAAAAAATAGAACTACACATGCTCCTTGACTTATGGTGGGATAATATCCTGATAAACCCATCATTAGTTGAAAACATCGTAAGTCAAAAATACATTTAGTGCACCTTACCTACGAAACATTATAGTTTGCCTTAGCCTACCTTAAATGTACTCAGAACACTTACATCAGCCTGAAGTTGGGCAAAATAATCTAATAGAAATCCTATTTTATGATTAAGTGTTGAATATCTCATGTAATTTATTGAACCTATACTAAAAGTGAAACAGAATGGTTGTATGGGTACTCAAAGTACAGTCTCCATTGGATGAGTACCACTGCCATGCTATCATTATCTCAAAAAAATCATAAGCCATATGATTTTAAGTCAAGGATTGTCTGTACATGAGATAGCAATCCTGTTTCTTGTGGTTTGTCAAAGGAATTGAAACTTGAAAAGATATTAGCACTACCATGTTCAGTGCAGCACCCCTCAGATGTGAAAAAAAAAACTCAATGTCCATCTATGAATGAATGGATAAAGACAATGTGATGTGTACATACAATAGAATATAACTCAGCTGTATAAAAGGAAACTTGGCAATACGAGGCAACATGGACGAACTTTGAAGACGTTATGCTGAGGGAAATAAGCCAGTCACAGAAGAACAAGTATGGCATAATTCCACTTACGTGAGATACTTAAAATAGTCAAACTGATAGAATCAGAGAGTGAAATAGTGGTTGGAGGAGAGGAAAATAGGAAGTTGTTAGTCAGTAGACATAAAGTTTCCATTACACAAAATGAATAAGTTGGAGAGACTTGTTGCATACCCACTGCCTAAACATAACATTACTAAATTTGTACACTTAAAAATTTAAGAGACTAGAAGGCATGTTAAGTATTCCACAATAAAATAAAATTTGAAAAATTCTGAAAATTAAAAAAATAAAAGCTACCTAAAGAGAACTCCAAGTCTTCACCCCAATGTTTGGTTCCAAATCCTGTGGTCATAGAATTAATGAGAAGGGGGAATAAGAAATGTGCCCAGGGTTAGAATATCACTACTGTAACCCAGCAGGTAGTAAAGGGAACTTGAACAAAGGCAGAAGTGGTAAGAAAGAAGGGAGAAGGTCGGATTCCAAAGGAAAAATGGCAGTGGTGTAAACAGGCGCTGACAACTAAGTATATATGGCAGGTAAGAAACAGGGTGCATCACAAGAGGGTTCCTCATTAATCTATCACCATTGGACAATTACCAATTTATGGCCAATATTGTTTGATCATTATCCCCACCCTTGGATAACTATTTCATCTCTAAAAGACAAGAATTCTTTTTTAAAGCAAATAATAATAATTATCATCACAGTTAAAAAATAAGTAATTCCTAATGCCATAAAACACTTGATCAGCATTCGACATTTCACCAAGGGTTTTATAATTTCTTTTATGTCTCTGAAGTCTTTTATAATTTACAGTTTCCCCTTTCTTCTTTTTATTTTTTCTATTTTATTGAAGAAATGAGCTAATGTGTCTATAAAAGTTTCCCACATTCAGAATTTTGCTGATGCGTCCCAGTAGTGTCATGTTACATCTTAGTCTACCCTTGTATTTCCTCTAACCTGGTAGATACAGAGCCTTGATCAGATTCAAGTTCAATTATTTGGCAAGAATTCATTCTCCACACAGTGGCTGGTCCTTTTTGTATTTATGAAAACTCCCTTTTTCTCAAAGATAGGCTGAATTGAAGTCTCAGAATGGTTAAGTGATGACAGAGTCAAGTTAGTGGAAGAATCAAGAATAGAACCCCCGTTTTCTGATCTGCCATCTCTCCATCCTTCATTATATCCGTTTACTGTCAACACGTGCTCGCTGAGTGGCAGTGACACAGTTTGTACTCTATTAGGCATTGCATAAAATGTAATCCACCACTCACAAAACTAGCCAGGCAGAAATCTAGACGTCATCTTCTCACCTGTCTTACTTCTATAAAGTCCTACTGATTTTATCTATTTAACATCTCCTTCCTTTGTTCCCTCCTCATCATCCCCACTGCTTCTGCTGTAGTTCAGACATTATCGGGGCCACTACAATAGGGTCTTTAAACTCCTTTCCTCGCTAAGTCTTGCCTTCCTCAACCACCACTGCCTGTCAACAAAAGATTTTTCTGAACTGCAAATCTGAATATGTTATTTTTCAGCTTTAATCCCTTGGTATTCTCAGTTACCCTTATGGAATCTGTACTCTCTGGGGTGACCGACAGGTTCCTCCATTACCTGGCTTTGACTATCAGACCAACCTCACCTGTTATTACTTCTACACCCCATATTCTAGTCTGTTGAATTATTGTAGTTTTCTGAGTGTACCAGGAAGGATATAGAGTGGTTAAATGTGTGGGCTCAGAATTGTCCAGGCTTGACCTTGATCCCTAGATCCATCTCCCCATTTACTAGCTATACAATCCAAGGCATACTTACCATCACTGTGCCTCACTTACCTCATCTGTATAATGGGAATAATCTCATGTAATCATTTCCTGTGTGTGTGTGACAAATGTGTGAAACGAATGAACTAGCATGCAAGCACTCAGTAAATACAAGATGGTATTGTTGTGTCTTTATACTTTTCATATTCCTTGAAACCAAGAATGCTAACCTTCTTCCCTCTTGATAACCTAGCAAATTCCTACTCTTATGAAAGGGCCCAGCTCTACTGATCTTTTGCCAGTTAAAATAAAACCTCTCTAATCCACAGCACCTATGAACCTTGTAGCTATTTTGATTGCTGTACCCTATGGCCATAGGTCTGTCTCTCTATGCAACTGCAAGTTTTGAAGACAAGGGCCAGACTTTTCTTGTTTGCCTTCCCACTTCTTATATCACAGTCTGGTTCAGTGAAATGATCAATAATTAATTTGGCAAATTGAACTAAATTTATGGGGTCGAATGGAATTAAAAGAGCCAATTCAAGTTCTCTTTTATGAGTCTTTATTTTCTAAAATAAAAGATGGCTTATCTAAGAATCCAGTGAGGTTATTGGCACACAACTTAAAAATAATGTTGGCCTGGGCGAACATTTTATGAGAAGGACACCCTGGCCAATTGAAGCAACATCAAAAATACACTATTGGGACCTGATCAAACTAAAGAGCTTCTACACAGCCAAGAACACAGTAAGTAAGGCAAGCAGACAGCCATCAGAATGGGAGAAGATTTTAGCAGGTTATGTCTCCGACAGAGGTTTAATAACCAGAATCCATAGAGAACTTAAACATATTAGCAAGAAGAAAACGAGTGATCCCATCTCAGGGTGGGCAAGGGTTTTGAAGAGAAATTTCTCTAAAGAAGATCGGCGCACAGCCTACAGATATATGAAAAAATGCTCACCATCCTTAATCATTAGAGAAATGCAAATCAAAACTACTTTGAGATATCATCTAACCCCAGTGAGATTAGCCTATATCACAAAATTCCAAAACCAGAGATGTTGGCACGGATGTGGACAAAAGGGAACACTCTTACACTGCTGGTGGGAATGTAAACTAATATGTTCCTTTTGGAAAGACATCTGGAGAACACTTAGAGAACTAAAAATAGACCTGCCCTTTGACCCTACAATTCCTTTATTAGGTATATTCCCAGATGACAAAAAATCGCATTATAACAAAGACAGTTGTATCAGAATGTTTATTGCAGCCCAATTCATAATTGCCAGGTCATGGAAGAAGCCCAAGTGCCCATCGATCCACGAATGGATCAACAAACTGTGATATATGTACACCATGGAATACTACGCAGCCATTAAGAAGGATGGAGACTTTACGTCCTTCATGTTCACATGGATGGAGCTGGA
>CAUYQV010088410.1:0-11066 GCA_963574575.1 Galagoides demidoff
GGGCACCTGTGGTCTCAGCTACTTGGGAGGTGGAGGCAGGAGACTCGCTTGAGCCCAGGAGTTGGAGATTGCTATGAGCTGTGATGCCATGGCACTCTACCCAGGGGGATAGCTTGAGGCTCTGTCTCAAAAAAAAAAAAATTATATATATATATATAAAGTTTGAAAACCAAATGGTAAGAAAGGAAAAGAGAGATTAGTATAGATCAATTCACCAAATTTACACCTAAAAATTAATGTGAAGTAGAAAGAGTGAAAGATAACAAATATATTATTTTAGGTAATTTATTTATAATGTCTTAAGTGATAAATAGAATGAGAATTTTGTTATATAAAAACCATCAAAAAAGTATCAGTGACAAGACGTGACTTCCATGAACAATATTGAATGGGCGAGGGTTTAAAATCGTGCAGCAGAGCCCAGCAGCCCAGGCTGGGTGACAACAACCTCCACGAGGGTCTGCTAACTTGACTTTCATAGGTGACCACAGAAAGTTCCATACCCGAGTATACTGTCTAACAAATTCCCTTCTATGACCACAACAGTCAACACGTACCCATCGCTGTCAGTAGACACTTGAGATTCTGAGGGGCAGATGCCCTTCCCTAGGGCAACTGTTTAGAATTTCCTAGCAAATGTCTGGACACAGGACAATGTCCCCGGAGGCCAAATTCCTTCCAAACTGATGCACAAGCTAATTCCCAGACCTGGGAATTCCCTCTAGTCTCTCCCATCATTTCTCAAGTCCTACCCCCTCAAAGATCTTGGCAATGAAGAAGGGTGAGTTCTCAGTGTTTTAGGTAGACACTTAGCCTGTTTCTTCCTCACCGTCTTTGATTGGACACCATATCGACATCTTCAGATGTCAGGCCAACATGGACTCCTCCATAATTTCTCCTCTTGTCATCCTCTGTTATCGATTCTTCTGTTACATCTTTAGCTGATCTGCAGGGCCTTGTCCGCGCCTATGCTGATGGAGGTGGATTCCCTGCAGCCCACCTCGCCGCCGGCCAGCCTGGGAAGCAGCGCTCCGGAGCTCCCGGCTGCAGGTCCAGGGAGCGGAGACCCAGCTGAGGGCAGCGCGCCCCAGACCGGAGGCCAGCGAGGGCCTCAGAGGACAGGGCACAGCCGGCTGTGAGCAATGGGGCGGAAACCACCGGGGACCTCTCACTGGCGCCCTGCCCTGGGACCCCGCTGGACCCGCCCCCATCCTTGTTTTAATTTACATTTCTTTAATGACATACAAAGTTCCACATCTGTTCACACGCTTGCCAGTTCTGTTTCCCTTCCTTCATGAACCTAATGTTGATATTTCTTATTCAAAGCAAAAATAATTGGCTTACTGTTATGAGAGAAATATGTTTCTAGACGGAGTATGCCAAAAATTCCTTAACACATCTTTCGAAAGTGATGGATAGTGATACTAATGCCAAGGATCATTTCCTTTTTTTAATGCTTTCAAATTAAACAGAACAATCAGTACTTAAAATAACAGGGAATAACTGACGCCCTCCCCAGAGGATCTGAGTTGGGAGCAGAGTTTTCTCAGCCACGTGGAGCCTTCGAAACCAGATTTTGCGCTTGGCAATGGGGGAAGCAGCCAACCCAACCCAGACTGTCGAATACACTGCAAAGAACTAGACGCTAATTAATTTGAAATATTTCTGCAATCCTGCCTCCCACATGTGTATTTTAAACCAGATCAGCTAGCTTTTGAGAAAAAAGGGAAATCATCATCTCATTGAGAGAACCAGGTTGTTTTTAATCACATCAAACCGAAGAAGTTAATTTTAGTGTCTGTCTTTGCTCCAGCAAATTCTCTATAAGCCAGTATTTGTTAAGAGACAGGAATTAACATATATCCCAAGGAAGGCTATGTCAACCATAGGAAAAGATACAAAGAGCAATGGCTCGCTCCTCATCTTGCGTTTATAGTCGAGTTGAGAAAGCAGGATGCAGACAGCCCCAGGTTCCGCCAGCATCTGTACAGCAGTCCAACAGCCAGTAGTCTCAATATCCAGCTGGGCCAGGACCGTTGAGCTGTTTCAATGCCTACTTTGACACTCATGGTTGGAATTATCCGTGAGGTGTGCCACTCCAGAGGAGGACGTGCTCTTAGTGGTCCTCCTGAACAGAGAGTGGTGGCTGTCAGTCGTAGATCCTAAACAAGAGTCTGCAGTGGTCAGTGGGCTGGACACCACAGTGTCCAGAACCCCTCCTGGCTCACAGCCTCACTGATTTTCTTTATCAAGCATTAGGAAATAATGAACCTTCACACGTCTAAAATTTATCTCTAAGTCAGGATTTTCAGGAATCCGGGTCACACTCCTAAACTCACCCAATCTTGTAGGGCTCAACTATGAACTAGGTTTCCCTTCATCCTTATTCTGGCCAAGCGATGATTAGCATCCCTCCTAGAAGCAAGAATGGGAGGTGTGACGTGTTTTAACACTGTCCAAGGTTTAATTTTGCCCAAAGACAGCTCATTTACTATTTCTTTCACTCAGCTCTAAGAATTACATAAAACTTCCAAATATTTCCTCTAAACACACAGGTCTAGTAATCTGTCATTCTTTGGGGACCAGCCCGTTTGTAGGTGTTGAAGAACACATCCTTCCGGTGTAACCAACAAGGCAATCTGGTTTCCAGCTTCTTCCCAGAGGGAATGCAATGTCCAGGAGGCGCACTGGAGAACGATGCTGGCTGGTGGGTTTCTCCTACAATCCAGAAATAGAGTGCCACCTACCTGTTGCATATGGGGCAGAAACACTGCCTCCTAATGGGGCCACTTGCATGGGTGGTGCAAATTCCATGTCCTCAGCTTTACACTCAAGATCCTCCTTCACTCTCGGTGCTCCAGTCTGCATCCTCACTGTGCTAGGGTGCCTTTGCTCTTCATTTCCAGTGGGATAAAGAGGCACACAGTCCTAAAATTCAGGAAAATGGTATTTTCCTGAGGTGAGGGGGAAACATCTCCCGTCCTCAGCAGGATGGTATTCTGCTCTATAGGCAGACACCTGTCCTTCTTCCAACAGATGTCTGGACAGTCCATGGAATGCTGAGGAATGTTTATATTGTACATTTGACATATATATTCATTTCATGTAAAAATTGCTTTAGGAGAACCAGGAATTGAAGAAGTAACAACATATTTCACCTGTAGTGTATTTGACAGAGATGAGGTTTTATAAGTGATAAGTGAATATTCCAAAATATTACTCTTGAACTCCTTTAATCACCAGTGATATAAATATGACATTCAAGCTCTTTTCTTCAGGGAAAAATTGAAGATATCATTTTTAAAAATCTGGGAGAGTTGTCTACTTTCAACAGTTTCCAAAGTGGTTCTCGGTTGATTAATAGTGTTGATTGGATTCCATCACCCTGCGGGAAAGTGTTTAGAAGTTCAGGAAAACTATTCTGCTGACTCAGAAGTTTCTTTCATTTTCTTCTGACAAGTTGGGTTTTGAAATGACCTAAAACATCTAGGATAATGTGACCAGAGCATTCTATCACCCTGGGGTTTAGAATAAACAGACAAAAGGCCTGTTTGGGCTTTGTAATAAAAGTGGTCTGGTTTTTTGTGAGGGAGAATTGATGTCCCCAAACATGGATATTTGTCTTAGCTGTTTTGAAAAGTTCTCTGTCCCCAATAAATTGTGGCTTTCAAACAAGCAATGTGCTGTACTCCTCATTACTGGATTAGGTACCTACGGCTGCATAGCATAGCACTACAAACATAGAGGTGTGAGACAATATAAATTTGTTGTCGCTTAGATTCTGTAGGCTAGGAGTCTGGCACAGCTAAGTTAGGTCCTCAGGGTCTCAGGAGGCTTCATCAAGGTGTCAGCTGGACTGTGGTCTCCTCAGGGCTGGGCTGTGGAAGGGTCTGCCTCCTCACTCATGTGCAGTTGGCAGCCGTCAGCTCTTGCGGCTGTAGGAGTGAGGACTTTGTGTCTTGCTGGGTGTCCCCTGGAGTTCTCCCTCAGTTCCTTGCGGCATGTCCTCTTCATAGGAAAGCTCACGGTATGGCAGCTGGCGGCTTCAAAGCCAGCTAGGGAGCATCTCCTCCCAAGATGGGTGTTACAAACATACGTGTCATAATCACAGACATCCTGTTAACCTTTGCCAGGAGGAGGGGACCACAGGGGCCACAAAAGATTCATTCTGGTGTAATAATACATCTTTTAAAGTTATTATAGCTTTCACTTATATGTAGAAAAATGTCACTGTAAGAGTACAAGATAAACAGGTGAAGGTATTCATGGACGAAAAAAGAAATCAACGAGTTAAGACCACTTGACAGCAGAGTATCTGTTTCATAAATGGGTGGTTTTAGCAGTATGTGGGTACGGAATTGCAAATGTTATTCACTTAATGCTCACAACTACCCCAGGTGGCCAATGCTATGATTATTCCTATTTTGAAAATGAGGATACTGAAGTGCAGAATATTTAGGTGATTTGTTTAAGGTTGCATGGATATGAAATGGTTCGGGAAGGATTCGGGCCAGTGCTTGAACTGCTTTATGTATCTTATCCCCCTCCACTAATTTGAGGTCTGAGACCCAAGGTGCGAGAGGTGGTCTTCTCTAATTAATGCTTAAATCATGTCCCCAAAGACATAGCATCACTGGGCAGGTTGGGACATGAGAGAAGATCAAGGCAGTAATCTTGTGGCAGGGGAAGGGTTACACCAGGGCAGGGAGAGGGAGTGTTGAGCTGCAGGAAGGAACAGTGTGAACAGGAGCAGGCAGGCAGCGCGCCAGACACCTGGAGACAGGCGGCTCAGTGAGAGTGAGCGGGAGGTGCTATCCTCGGGACAGAAGGGACAGTTATCTGAGAGCTCCAGCACAATGCCCAGGTTAAGATGGCATGGCACATTTTCTTAGGATGAATTTGGCTAAGGCACTGAGAGGTGTGTCCTCAGAGGGCTAGCTCACCTAGGTCCTTCAAAGTAGCCCCCAAAGTTCTTCAGAATAAAAGCAAGATGTGAGTCTATCTTTTATAATTCACTACTTTTATTTGCATCATATGTGATGCCTCCCCCTCCCTTCACTAGTTAGTTGTTCTAAAATATACTTGGATCTCTATACTATTGGCTTTGAATCTGAATTTTGTAAAGACTTGGTTCAAGTGAGTTTTTTGGAGCTGAAAGTCCTTTTCCTGCAATCTCAATGGTGATTGCAAATCTCAGAGGTCAGGATGCACATGGGCATCAGGGGTGGACTTGATCTACCACAAGTCTGAACAGGGGGAATGAGACCCTTCGGACACCCAGCCCTTTTCATCTTTCTTCTCTGACCTGTAACATTAAGATGGTTCTACCCTACAGGACAGGAGGTCGTAGAGATGGGTTCAGTGGGGTAGAGTGATACAATATATAGTCCCTAAATCCAGGTGGAATTCCACCCCGGATCCATTGAAGATGGAAGTGGCTGGAGGAGTTTGGGAGGACCCAGGATGAAGCCTGTGCTTAATGCAAACAGGTGAGGGGGAAGCATCTCCTTCTGTCCCCAGGAAGCCTGAGGCCCGGAGTGTGCTGCCCACATCATGGCGGTAGTTACAGCTGTGTCAGATACTTCCCTCCCTGGCATGCCCCATGTGGTAGTTACAGCTGTGTCAGACACGAAGGAGGGGACCATAGTTCCTTCCTTTGCCTCATTTTTATTTTTGTCATTTTCTTCCTACCTGATATTATTTTAGCTACTTATTTGTTTCTTACCTGTCACCCAATCTGGGCTGAGCCAGTTTGCCCGCCCATTTGCCCCCAGTGTCCAGAACTGTGCCTGGCTCATAGGAAGTGCAGGGTGAATACCGCTGAATGAACACCTGTGTGCACCCTGGGGCAAAAGGGTCTTGCTTTAAGGAGGCACAATGGTAAGTTCTTTGCCTTACTGGGCTTCAGCCTTAGCCAAGAAGGCTGCTGGCTGTGGTCTTCCTACAAGTAACAGGAGATGAGGCTGAAAGGAAGGAGAGAAGTGGGCTGTTGGCTCCCCAGTTCTGCAGATGTCAGGTGACTTAAGGCCGCACAGTGGCATCTTTGGGGGAGGAGTCTGAAAGGAGGTGGTGTGAGTGTAAAGCAGGTAAAACATAGGAAGAGGAGTGGCACGTGGCACCCTAAAGTCCCCCTGGGAGAGGACTGACTGTAACCAAAACAACCCCCAAGAGGTTTTAGAATTGATCCTGAGGATTTTTCAAGAGGATTTTGAGTCAATAAAGGAACAGGACCACCAGGGTTGATGGGAAGGTGCTTGGTTTAAAATAAATAAGGTGACTGGCAATTGCAGCATGATCACTGCTTCTGAAACAGTGCTATTTCAACTCACTGCCTCTCTCCTCCACCCTGCCCACCATCAAGGCATTACCACGAGGTTGAGGTACAACATCAGAAAAAAGTCTCAGCTAGGCAGGAGAGATCCAGCAGAGACATGTGCGCTGGGGAACAGTGGGAGACCCTGGCCAGGATGGGGAAGGGGTTAGGCAGGCCAGGGGACACAGTGGGGCTGGGCTTTTGCTCCTGTTGAAGCCCAGGGTGGCCGCTTCCCTCCCCAGCGTGCACAGGCAAGAGGGGGGCTGAGTGTGAGGAAGGCAGAGGCCCACAGGTACCCACAGGCACCTGGGGACAGCTCATCACACTGGGCAAGACTGTGGGCTGGGACTTCAGGTATATGAGCTCCCAGAGAACCCCAAACCACAAGGGGGGTGCTGTAGAGGGCCAGAGTGGGCCTGGAGCCACTAGCCCTGACCAGTTAGAGAGAGGCCAGAGCCTTAGGGAACTGGGGTCCTCATAGCCATTTCCACATGGACCAGTATAGGCGAAATGCCTACATGCCTCTGGTCAAAAAAGCTGTTTGAGAGAGAGCAGAGAAAAGACTTTGTGCAGGCATACTTGTGAGAAACTGAGGCAGAATCCCATGTGGCCAGGTTGGTTGTGAGCCTAACATCACCAAGGCTTTGGCTGGAATAGCATTTACTGTGTTAAGGAATTAAGGTTGACTTTATAAGGCCAATGAAAAAACCTTCTGGAAAACTCGCCAGAGACCCATCAGTAATCTTTCCTGCTCTGTGGTAAGTGACAAAGATCACTTGCTGCTGGGTCCGGGAATGGAAATGTGCTCCGGGACCTCAAGAGAAGAGGAATTTACCCAATGCATACAGGTATCTAATGGCACAGATGAAACTTGGGCTCGTGAAAGGCTTTTGAGAAGTCCAGCCTGAGCATTCCTTATAAAAGGTTCCAGCAAAAAAACCCCCTAACTTAAGGCCTACATAGGAGCAGAGGTTTGCACACAAATTCCTGTATGCCCATGAAGTTTCTTTATGCCTTGTTTAAAAATCCGAAGTAACAGCCTCCAAAGGGCAGGTATTCAATCTACCTTGTTCCTCTATAGTCTCAGGCATCATCAGATAAGAACAAAGAAGTAATGGCTAACAACATGTTCTCCATTAAGTTATGTTAAATTGGGTTATGTTGAAAGGGTTATGTCAAAACATATGTTGAGTGGATTATTGGAAGCTAATCATGAGGTAGTCACATGATGTTTAAATGGATCAATGAGGTCACTGCTGTATTGTGTGCATGTACAAAATTCCCTATATAAACCAACCGCAAATAAGCTCACCATTTTGCCTGAGTGAGCAGATGGTCACCTTCATTTAAAACACAATTTCAATAAGCGTGCTTATTCTCGGTGCAACATTGCTTTACTGTGAGACGGTTCAAAACCATCCTGAGCAAGAGTGAAACACCTGTCTCTATAAAAAATAGAAAAATTAGGTGGTACTTGTAGCTCAGTGCGTAGGGTATCAGCCACATACACCCAGGCTGGTGGGTTCAAACCCTGCCCAGGCCAGCTAAACAACAATGACAACTGCAACAACAACAAAAAATAGTTGGGTATTGTGGCAGGTACCTGTAGTCCCAGCTACTTGGGAGGCTGAGGCAAGAGAATCACTTAAGCCCAAGAGTTAGAAGTTGCTGTGAGCTGTAATGCCACTGCATTCTACCCAGGATGACATAGTGAGACTCTGTCTCAAAAAAAAAAAAAGATAAATAAAAAAATCAGTTGAGTGTGGTGGCTTGAACTCAGGAGTTTGAGATTGCAGTGAGCTATGGTGATGCCTTTGTACTCTAGCTACAGTGACAGAGCAAGATTCTGTCTCAAAAAAGAAAAAAATTAGACTAGAAGAACATAAACACTTTAATTATCAGAGTTTATTAATTAGCATATTTTGAGGTGAGGATGGAGAATATTACATAGAATCACTTAAAATGCAAATAGATATTAATAGAGGAGGGATCTAGAAGAAAACGTCAAGATCAGCCCCAGGTGCAGAGAAATGAAGATACACAACATGATCAAGAGCAAATGCAAATCCACCCTTCCTCTCCTCCTTCCCTCCTCTATCAAAGGTTAATTTTGTGCTGTGCCAGGTACTGTGCTAGAAGCTGGACATAGAGAAATCAAAAAGCCTTTATTGATCTTACCTTCATAGTGAAATAAAAGTAAATAAACAATTGTAACACAAGTTCAATGCTGTAATGGAAGTAAGAGCAAAATTCTGTGAGAAGGAAGTAACCAGTTCAGCTGAGATGTCTATCTAGTCTTTGTCCCTGCTAAGCCACCTGCAGACACGTTAGTTTCTCACACGCCATTCACTTTTGTCCCAATGTATTTTTATTCCGACCTTGATTCTTCTAACAGTCTAGCCTCCTTGGCTTCTTAATCTGGCTCCAGCCTTCTTTTTTTTTTTTTTATGGCGAAAAGTTATATATTTAGAATTAGCCAGCTGGACTTGGTTTAGAGGATCCCAATTTTGTTGGCAACATCCAAAGCATCAAATCAGGAGCCAGTCGACATATGCCTTCTTCTCGCCATCAGGCCTGATCAGGGTGTTGACCTTGACCACATCAATATCATAAAGCTTCTTCACAGCCTGTTTGATCTGGTGCTTGTTGGCTTTGACATCCACAGTGAACACAAGTGTGTTGTTGTCTTCTATCTTCTTCATGGCAGACTCAGTGGTCAGGGGAACTTCATGGTGGCATAGTGGTCAAGCTTGTTTCTCCTGGGGGTGCTCTTGTGAGGATATTTGGGCTGTCTCTGGAGCCTCAGAGTCTTTGGCTGCTGGAAGGTGGGTGATGTACGGATGTTCTTTTTTTTGTGGCTGTGGATGCCTTTTAGCACCGCCTTCTTGGCCTTCAATGCCTTTGCTTTGGCTTTGACTTTGGGAAGGGCAGGAGCGGAGCTTCCTTCTTCACTTTCGGCGCCATCTTGTGAATAAGCTGGTTCCAGCCTTCTGGACCTTTTGGACCTGAGGCTCACCCTGTCTCCCTGCCGTTTGGTTTTTCTCTTTCTAAGATATTGGCTTTGGTCTAGACTTCTTGAGTTTTGTATCTTCAGGTGCACATTCCTTCACTCTGCCTAAGCTCTAGCTTTAGCTACTGACCTTCTTCTGAAAACTCCACCCCATGTTCAGACAGTTGTCTCAACCTCACACTAAGGCAATAGAAAATGAAATTCAAATGGCCTTTTAGTCATATCAAATAGATAACATATCATAAGATAGCAAATTAAAACTTGGTAACTAAAATAACAAAAAACAAACAAGTAACAACCCCCTTTGTTGAAAAGATTATAGAAATTAAGCCGCTGTTGGGAGTGCAAATTCCACACTCTTTTGGAAGGCATTCCAACTGCAATTACTCAGCAATCTCACCTCTGGCAATTCATCTTAAAGTATATGCGAATTTATACAAACTGACAAATTTACAAGGTTATTTGTAGAAGCATTGCTTGTAGTAGCCACTAAGGGTGGAAATAACCCAAGTGTCCATCCATAACATGGTTTCTCAATGTCAGCATGAATGGACGTTTAAGCCAGATAATTCTTCCTTGTGGGAGTATCCTGTGCAGCATAGGACATTTAGCAGCATCCCTGGCCTCCACCCACTAGATGTCAGTAGCATTCTCCCCTCAAGATCAATATGATTGTGGACATTGCTAAATATCCTCTGTGAGCAACAAAATCTCCCAGGTTCTCTCATTAAGAATCACTAATATAGGTTCAGCGCCCATACCTCAGTGAGTAGGGTGCCAACCATATGCCCCAAAGCTGGCAGGTTTGAGCCCAGCATGGGCCTGCTAAACAACAATGACAACTGCAACCAAAAAAATGGCCAGGTGCTGTGGAGGGAGCCTGTAGTCCCAGCTGCTTGGGAAGCTAAAGCAAGAGAATCACATAAGCCCTGGAGTTTGAGGTTGCTATGAGTTCTGACACCACGACACCCTACGAAGGGTGACAAAGTGAGACTCCATTTCAAAAAAAAAAAAATCACTGATATATAAAGAATTGGTTAAGTACATAATGTTATGTCCACAAGTGGAATACTATGCAGCGGTGAAAACAATGAGGAATTTTCAATGTGCTAATACAGAACATGCATTGGATAATAAAAGATGGAAACAAGAAGAAAGGAAGCTCTTGGGGTTTTATGTTTTTTCGGGGGAGAATTGGGTTTTTTGTTTTTTGAGACAGGATTCCATTCTGTTGCTGAGCTAGTGTGCAGTGGTGTCATCATAGCTTTCTGCAACTTCAAATTCCTGGGCTCAAGGGATCCTCCTGCTCCAGCCTCCTCAGTAGCTGGAACTATAGGCACATACCATCAAGCATGGCTAATTTTTGTATTTCTTTGTAGAGATAGGGTCTCATTCTTGTTCAGACTGATCTTGAACTCCTGACTTCAAGCAATCATCCCACCTCAGCCTCCCAAAGTGTTAGGATTACAGGAGTGGGCCATGACACCCAGTAAGAAGTTACTGCTTTGATGATTGCAAGGATGCCAAGGAGAGGTAGAGGGAACTTATTATTTCCATTATCCATAACACTTTTAATTAATTGATTGATTAATTTTCTTTTTCTTTTCTTTTTTTTTGAGACAGAGCCTCAAGCTATCCCCCTGGATAGAGTGCCATGGCATCACAGCTCATAGCAACCTCCAACTCCTGGGCTCAAGCGAGTCTCCTGCCTCTGCCTCCCAAGTAGCTGGGACCACAGGCGCC
>CAUYQV010088411.1:0-16026 GCA_963574575.1 Galagoides demidoff
TTGTGGCGGGCACCTGTAGTCCCAGCTACTTGGGAGGCTGAGGCAAGAGAATCACTTAAGCCCAAAAGTTTGAGTTTTCTGTGAACTGTGATGCCACAGCACTCTACCAATGGCAACAAAGTGAGACTCTGATTCAAATAAATAAATAAATAAATAATGATTATGGTAATATCAACCTCACGGGTTATATCTGTAAAATATCTAGCATTGACCCTCACACATAGTAGGTCCTTTTCCCATCCCACCTCCATTCCTGGTCATCCAAGCCTGGATTCTACTCCCTCCCGTCTCCTCTACCAGAGGACAGTGGTGCCTCCTCCGGGTGAGGATATGAAAAAGAATAAGACACAACCCTTAATTCTAGGAGTTCAGAATGAAGGAGGCAAACTAAGTCAGTAGGACTCTTTGCATTGCGAATGACTGAAAGCTCAATTCACCTTGAATGGAAACAAAGGGAAGCGTTATGATAAGAGAGAGGTTCAAGGTCTCTCTCCACCTCAGCTTTCTTCCCTACAGAGCATCCACTTTCAGATAGTAGGTGGGGGAGGAAGAACACTCCAGATTGGAGAAAGTATAAGGAGGTCTGTGTGGTTGGAGTGAAGAGAACAGGGTAAGAGGCATGAGGGGAGGTGGAGGGATAGATGGGGCAGATCACATGGAGCCTGTACCCTCTGTGGCAGGACAGATCACACTTGAATGTTGAAAAGATGGTTCTGGGTATAGAGGGAATATGGAGTGGAAAGGCTCCAGAGCAGGTGTGGGGAGACCATTGCAGGGCTCCAGGCAAATGCTAGTGGTGTCATGACTCAGGGGATTCTGGAGGGTGGAGGGAGAAGCAGGGCTTGAGAGATACGGAGGAAGTAAAAATAAGATGTGATGATTGATTGGATGTTATAAATGAGGGAAAGGAAATGACACAATGATGCCAAGGTTTTTGGTTTTCTTAATTGGATGTGTGATGGAGCCTTTTACTGAGCTAATGATAATGGGAAGATCAGCTAATGATATATTGGTCCAGTAGGAGCTTCTGTACCATTTCTAGAAATGTACAGGCAAGATACTCCTGAACTCCCGAACCAGACTGATGGAGGAAGTTTGGTTCTTGACAACATGACTTGGCAGCACCTTTAAGCCATATAAGTGGAGATGTTGATCTTTTTTCTCTTTCCTTTCTCTCTTGATCACTTTGCTTTGCTCAAAAGTGGCTGAAATAGCCACTCTAACTTTTTCCACCCAACAATGACTGGCTCTCTGAATTCTGTTTTTTGAGAGAGAGGTTGAATCTGATTGGTCATTGACTAGCTAATAGATTGGCTTCCCTTTGGTCAGGTGACTACCTCATCTTACCAAAGTGTCATGGGATTGCAGCAGGCAAAGCACCCACTTATAGCTGGGGACATGTAGAATGTGTTCAGGTAGACTTCCTAGAGCAGTGGTTCTCAACCTTCCTAATGCCACGACCCTTTAATACAATTCCTCATATTGTGGTGACCCCCAACCATAAAGTTATTTTCATTGCTAGTAGCAATTAAAGGGTCACGGCAATAGGAAGGTTGAGAACCACTGTCCTAGAGAAGGGCCTCAGGATGAACTTTGCACTCTAGTGTCTTGGGGATTAGTAAGTTTTACAATGACAGTACAGGAAGATTAAGCCACATCAGTCAAAGCTGTCCTCCTTTTGGCTGCAGTCTCTCTTTAAAAGGGTGGGAGACCCAGACATCTCTAGTTCAAATCCCATTTAGAAGGAATGGCTTTTATCTGGAGATTACCCATCCCCAGCCTCTGGGTAAGCAGTGACTCATAAATTGTCAGGTCCGAGGGTGTGGGATTGCTGGGCCACCAGTTCATTGGGACTGTACTGTGTTTTCCAGGGTATGCTACCCAATGGGCTTAGAGACTTTTTTCCTTATAAAGTGAAGTGAAAAACAACATTTCTTTTTTGGTTGCATAGGTGTGGACCCTCCCTGACCAATGACATTTACTCTTCTCAGCCCTGTGGTCTCTGCTTTACTTGTCAGGGGCCTGCACCATGGACCAGAGCCATTCGTTTGCACAGGCCCCTGCCCTGCCCACAATGTGTGCTGAGTCTCTCATCCTCAGGAACAGAAAACACACAAAAAAGAAAAATGTCAAGAATGACACAAGGGGGCGGAAAAAGGAATTTGCTCAGTCAAGAGGAAAAGTCCTTTTGTTGAAAGAAAATAGAATAATGAATAAATGAACAAATTAATGTGCTCTTCCAAGATCCCTGAGAGTTTCTGGAAGCCAGTGAGCTGTCCCAGCAGCGGGACTGACTAGGAGTGGGCTGAAGCGTTGCTCAGCTCCTGGACCATCATGTTAGAGTTCCAGGCCAAAGGGTGGGGTGAAGATAGACGGGAGGGCGTGCTGGCTTTAGAGCCTGCAAAAATATTTCCACAGCCATCATTAGCTCATTTGATTATCACAACAGTTCCTGGGAGGTAGGAAGGTCAGCAGTAGTTATTCTGCTTAGTTGACAATTAAATGGATGCTCAAAGAGGTAAAACCACTCACCCCAAATCCCACAGCTAGTAAATACCTGGGGATAGGACTGATCTCCCAAGCCAGGGTTTTCTGATGCATGGAGCCTCACCTTGGCTGCAAGTGAGGAGGGATGAAGACTTGCAGCCCCACCCGCCTCCGTGGAGTGTTCTATACCCATGCTCTGTGATTTCAGTGTCAGTGTGATGATTCCCATTCACAGAGGAGGAAACAGGCACAGAAGTGCGAGGCATCATACCCAAGGGCTCAGTGCCTGTGCAAAGGGCATTCCCAGAAGCTGGGGTAGCCCCCAAGGGGGGCAGGTCCGCAGCTGTCTCTGGACAGAGCTGAGCCAAGAGCCTGCAAAGGGCAGCTTATATTTGGGCCTGGAGTCAGACCGCTCTGACTGGAAGTGTCATGTCACTCTGCCCTGAAGGCTCTGTGGTGTCACCCTGGGTTCTGGCACCTTCTCCCTGCCACCTCATCCCACTGTGGGACTTGTCAGCCAAGTCATGCTGAGCTGAGCTCAGGGACTTATAAGGCTGGTGTAGTCTATCTGCCCCTGGCTGTTCAAGCCGTGCCTCTCTCCACAGCCTGCAGCCTGGCAGTGGCCCAGGTGAGAACAATGGTGCTGTGTGGGCTCGGGGGCGCCCTGAGCACAGAGCTGCCCTACAGGTGATTTTTAAAAACCGTGATTATTAGAAACAAAAGTCCACAAAAGGAGCAAATTTATAGCGAGCTCCCACTGGGCACCTGGCTTTGGCAATATGTAGACGTCAGGTTGTTTAGAGTTTCTCAACTAGGAGACTGATAGCTTCAGTGCACTTCGAAATGCCTGGGGCGTCTGAGCTGTCCCACTGACGGGCAACACTGCTGACCCTGAGTGCGAGTGAGCAGGGCCAGGGATGGAAAATACGGGGTAGTGCACAGGGTGGTCCCTCACAACAAAGACACAGCCTTCCCTGTATTAAAGGGTCACGGCAATAGGAAGGTTGAGAACCACTGTCCTAGAGAAGGGGCCTTTCTCTCATCACGCAGCTAGCTTGGACTTCCTCGCAGCATGGCGTCTAGTTCAAGATAGGGCATCCCAAACACAAAGGCAGAAGGTGCAGATCTCTCAGGACTTGCCCTTGGAGGTTACACAGTATTACTTCTGCTGAGTGCTTTTGGTCTATTAAATCAAGTTTAGCCTACAGCTGCCTCCTTGGAAGTTAGGCTTAAAGGTCTTCCGGTACATAGTGAACTGTACATAACCTAAACAGACTATGTAACCTGTGTAAACAGACTCTAACCTACTCTCGTACCAACGGCTGTGTTTCAGCCAATTGCAGGCAGCTGTCTAATCAAAACCATGTTCATCAAATGCTGAGCTGTAACCCACCCAGCTGTTTCTGTATGTCATTTCATTTTCTATACATCCCTTTCTCTTTTCTGTCCATAGATCCTACCCAACCCCTGGCAGGACCAGAGTCTCTCTGAATCTATTCTGGTGCTATTCTGGAAGAAAAATTGGTCCTTGCACAATGAAACTCAGTTAAATTAAATTTGACTATAGTTTTTCTTTAGACAAGTCAAAACAAGTTATAGGCTAGCCCAGATCACAAGGGGAGTCGAGATGGATTCCACCTCCTAATGGGACTAGAGGCAAAGACTTTGTATTCACCTTTAATTCACTGCAGTTGAGTCATTGCGTCTGCACATTTTTAACTTTGCTAAATAACACCAAATTGCTCTCCAAAATAGATGTTCCGATTTGTACTCCCATCATCTGCGTATAAAAGTTCCTCTCTTTCCTCATCCTCTCCTGATGCTTGGCATTGTCGGATTACAACAATTTTGCCAACTGATGGGTGTGAAATAGTGCCTGGTGTTGTTTAAAACGTCATTTCCCAGGTGAGGTTAAGCATCCTTTCATATGCTCGTGACCTTTCCCGGGTTTTCTCTCCTAGGGCCTGCGTTTCATATTCTTTGCCCACTTTTTAATTAGTCTGTTCTTGTCCTATTGGTTTGTAGGAATTCTTTATATATTGTAGGTGCTTCTCCTTTGTCAATTTCATGTATTACAAATACCAAAGTCCCTAGCGAGGCTGGGGTACAAGCTGGAACAGAGAGTATCGGTTTAGTCAGAAAGGGGCTGGGAAGTGGGTAGAGTTAGACCACCCTGGGAAGTCAGGGATGTTGGCACTGGCTGCAGGAGCAGAGGATACCTACCGGGAGGCAGTCCTGCGAAGGAGGGCAGTCTTCCATGAGGCTTTTGCTGCAATGGTATGAGGTCACTACACCAGGAACTGGTGGAGCCTATGAAAAGGGGAAAGGCTCGGACGGCGCCTGTGGCTCAAAGGAGTAGGGCACTGGCCCCATATGCCGGAGGTGGCGGGTTCAAACCCAGCCCCAGCCAGAAACTAAAAAAAAAAAAAAAAGGAAAGTCTTACACCTATGATAGGAGTTCAAGATCAGCCTAAGCAAGAGTGAGACCCCGTCTCTACTAAAAATAGAAAAACTAGCCAGACATTGTGGCTGGTGCCTATAGTCCCAGCTACTTGAGAGGCTGAGGTAAGAGAATTGCTTGAGCCCAGAAGTTTGAGGTTGTGAGCTATGGCACTGTTGGTAGACGTCACGGCACTCTAACCAGGGCAACAGAGTGAGACTCTGTCTCAAAAAAAAAAAAAAAAAGTAGGGGGGCAGGCAAAAGGGCTGTGAGAAGGGTACCCTTCACTCAGAAAGACCTGTGAGCCTCGTAGCATAGGTGAGGGTTGTGCTGCCACAGCCCCTCAGGGGAAGCCATAGAGGAGGCACCAACTCGTTCTCTGACTTCCCAAGTGCCAGTCAGTCTGTTAGGGAGCCTGTAATTTAAAGCACTCGCCTGTAATTGAGAGGTTCCATTCCCAGGCTGGGCTAGACAGTGGGCCAAGGACATTGCTGTTTGCCTCTCCTGGAGGCCGGGCAGAGGGGATGGGCAGTCCCAACTGGGAGCAGAGCAGTACTGAGTGTCACTCACTCATGTTGTTCCTTGGGACATTGAAGTTGTAAAATGTGTTGAAATGCGGACTCAGTGGCAAGGCAGAAGTGCCCGAGTCTCCTTCAGGGGATGTTCTAACCTGGCCCAGGATGTGGTGGCATCATCCCAGTTCCCTGTAACCTCTAACTCCTGGCTCAGGAGCCAGAAAAGGGATTAGTTTCAATAATTCTACTTTAAGATACGTATAAAGTTTTATGTATAAATATTTTTATCATGATGTCATTTATATTTTTTAAGAACATAATATCCAACAATAAGGAATTGGTTTAATTAAATACAGCATATCTGTCACGTGATATTTCACGGAGACAATTAAAATGCTGAAATGAAAGTAATTGTTTAAAGTCTTGGGAAAATACAAACATTGCTGAATTCCTACCTTTAATGTATTCCCATCACCAATCCTTAGTATTATCGTTTAAAATGGCATCTTCTTGCTGTTATAATTTGCATTTGTTTGATAACCATGAATGAATGTTTTTTATTCACTGTTTCTCAGTGACTTGTACTAATTCCTTTGCAATTTGCCTATTCAAACTTCCATCTACTTTTTTTTTTTTTTTTGCAGTTTTTGACCAGGTGGTGCAGTGTCTGCCTTGTTTGCCAGAACATTTGTTCTTGGAGCCCAGAGCCTCCGTGTAGGAAATCTGATTACCCGAGGCCGCCATGCTGTGAGGAAGCCAAGCATCTTGGGCTCCCATTAGCAGTCACAACTTAAGGAGTTTCCCCCAGTCTAGGCACTGGCATGTGAGCCAACAAACTTCAGATGACTCCTGCCTCTAGCTGTAGAATTGCCCCCAGGCTCATGTCTTCCCCTCTGAGGCCCCAGACCTCCTGGAGCAGAGTCAAGCTGTCCCCATTGTGCCCTTTCCAGATTCCTGACCCACAGAATGGTGGTTTTCAAATACTACGAAGTGATCTGTTACTTAACCATGATGACCTGATGAATGATATGCTGTTACCACCTACCCCTTAGACTTCATTCAAGCTTGACCTACTATCCCCCAACATCCTTTACACTAGAAAGATCCACTTCAGGACCACATCTCCGCCCCCTCCGGTATGAACAGTTCCTTAGTCTTGCCTCAACTTTCATTACCTTGATATTTTTGCAGATCTATGGACCAGCTAGGTTGCAGAATGTTTCTCACTTTGGGGGTGTGTGGTGTTCCTTAGGATTAGATACAGCTATGTATCTTTGGCAGGACTAAAGCAAGTGGGCTGCTGTGTTCTTATAATTACATCCTATCAAGAGGCTTTCCATATATTCATTTATTTATTGTATTAATACGAATGCATGGTTTCCTGTTTTATCTAATGAGTTAGAATCTGTTGCTATCATTATTTATTGTGATCCTGAAATTTCCCCAGATTTCACTCTACAAGGCCATTGTAGGTGAATCTTATGTCTTATTGATATATCCCTGTCATTGTTTGAGCAATTTTTAATTTTTTTGACTTTTTAATTTTTACTTATTTATTTTTGAGACAGAGTCTCTATTGCCCAGGCTAGGGTACCATGGCATCAGCATAGCTCACAGCAACCTCAAACTTCTGGGCTTAAGTGATCCTCTTGCCTTAGCCTCCTGAGTAGCTGGGACTATAGGTACCTACTGCAATGCCCATCTAATTTTTCCGTTTTTAGTAGAGATGGAGTCTTGCTCTCGGTCAGGCTGTTCTCAAACTCCTGAGCTCAAGCAATCTGTCTGCCTTTGCCTCCCAGTGCTAGGATTACAGGTATGAGCTGCTGCACCAGGCTGCATTTTGTTTTGTTTTGTTTTTTGAGACAGAGTTTCACTATGTCACCCTCGGTAGAGTGTCGTGGCATCACAGCTCACAGCAACCTCCAACTCTTGGGCTTAGGCGATTCTCTTGCCTCAGCCTCCCGAGTAGCTGAGACTACAGGCACCAGACACAACGCCCGGCTATTTTTTGGTTGCAGTTATCATTGTTGTTTAGCAGGACTGGTCTGGGCTTGAACCCACCAGCCTCGGTGTATGTGGCTGGTGCCCTACTCACTGAGCGAAGGGTGCCGGGCCTGCATTTTTTTATTTTTGAGAATGACCCATTGCAGGTCTGGTTCCTGTTAGTGCAGAATGGGATTTACAAATAAAAATCTGGTCATTAGAGGTGCTCATTGTTTCTAGGGTGTTGCTGCTCCCAGATCCTCTCAGCAGACAAAGGTAGAGGCAATCTCTGTATATACTGTATACACATCAACATTTATATCTACAGGCAGTCTCTGAGTTACACGAGATGTGTTCTGTAGGTTTGCTCTTAAGTTGAATTTGCATGTAAGTCGGAACAGGTACATTTCCCTATTACCTGTAATAGCCTCCATTTGTGTGCCTCATATATCAATCAGATGTTTGTAACTCAGGGACTGCCAGTTTTTAGAAATATAGATATCTATCAACATTTGTGTTGAAAACCATGGGCTCACGCCTGCAATCCTAACACTCTGGAAGGCCGAGGCTGGTGGATTGCTTGAGCTCAGGAGTTCAAGACCAGCCTGAGCAAGAGCAAGGTCCCCATCTCTACTAAAAAAAAAAAAAAGAAAAAGGAAAGAAAAACTAACCAAGCATACTGGTACATGCCTGTAGTCCCAGCTACTCAGGAGGCTGAGGCAAGAGGATCACTCAAGCCTAAGAGTTTGAGGTTGCTGTGAGCTAGGATAAAGCCATGGCATTCTACCCAGGGTGACAGAGTGAGACTGATTTTTAAGAATTCTTCTTGGGCGACGCCTATGGCTCAGTGAATAGGGCACTGGCCCCATATACAGAGGGTGACGGGTTCAAACCTGGCACTGGCCAAACTGCAACAACAGCAAAAAATAGCCGGGCATTGTGGCAGGTGCCTGTAGTCCCAGCTACTCGGAGGCTAAGGCAAGAGAATTGCCTAAGCCCAAAAATTGGAGGTTGCTGTGAGCTGTGTGACGCCATGGCACTCTACTGAGGGCGATAAAATGAGACTCTATCTCTACAAAATAAATAAATAAATAAATAAATAAAAAAGAATTCTTTTTTTATGGGAAAGGGAATAGAGAGGGGAGGGAAAGGGGGAGGATGGGTGAAGAGAGTAATTGTTGGAACCACACCTATGGTACATCTTACAAGGGTACATGTGAAATTTACTAGGTGTAGAATATAAATGTCTAAACCCAATAACTAAGAAAATGTCAAGAATGCTATATGAACCAGTTTGATGAAAATATTTCAAATTATATATAAAACCAGCACATTGTACCCCATGATTACATTAATATACACAGCTATGATTTCATAAAAATTTTTTAAAAAGAAAGAAAAAAAAAGAATTTTTCTTTACATATAAAGGGCAAGGTAGTAGTCAGGGTCTCCAGAGAAGTACAGCGAGTCTGAGAGAGATCCGTACATGGAGATTGATTCCAAGGAATTTGCTCCCATGATAGGGGAGGCTGAGAAGTCCCAAGTTCTCCCTCTCTGTGAGCTGAAGAGCCAAGAAGGCTGTGGTATCATTCGTTCCATTGGGAAGCCCTGAGAACAAGGGACCAAGGGTGTATGTCCAAAGGCAGAAGATGAGATGAGTTGTCCCAGCTCAGGCAGGCAACAAAAAGGATAAATGGCTCTTTCCTCGGCCTTCTGCTCTGTTCAGTCCAGGATTAGATGGTGCCCACCCACACCTGAGACGGAAGTCTGCTTTACTAAGTCCACAGATTCGGATGCTAACCTTGTCCAGGAAGACCCTCCACAGACACACCTAGGAATGTTTAATCTGAGCAGCCCACGGCCCAGTCAAGTTGACACATGAAATTAACCGTCACAGGTGGTAATCCTCTTGTCAGTCTCCCGTCCTGTATTGCATTTCCTTTTCATGGTGTGTTTCTCTCTTAATTTTATTAATTTGTTCCTTTTTAACTATTTATTTCACGTATAATTTGTAAAATGTTTATTATAGAAAATTTTCGAAATACAGAGAAAAGCAAAAGAAAAGCTCAATTGTCATTGAACCATCCAAAGATAAGCCTAACAGGTGTAACTTTTTCAGATACTTTCCTATATATATATTTTCTCATCATTCATGTTTTCCATAGGGTTAAAGGTATTCACGAAGTACCAAATTTTGCCATGTATGGTGTGCACTTTTTTGCCCAAATTTTTATGGAAAAAACAAGCAAGTACCCACTATACATGGGTAGTACAGCTTGGGAGCAGGAAAGCCCATAGGCCCCTGGGACCATCACACTTTCCTGCCTGGGCCCACTGGGTTCCAGTCTGGGAGGATCCAGGATCAGATGGGAGCAGGCTGGAGCAGGCTGGAGCAGGCTGGAGCAGCCTCTGCCAAGTGCTGTGATCAGGGGGAGGGCCAGTGGTGGGGCAAAGGCCAAGGCCCAAGGCCTGGTGGTGAGGAAGGGTTGGGAGCCCTGTGCAGGTCTCAGGGACCTGCGTGACCACAGACCAAGCAGCCTCAGACGCTCCTGTCCACCCTCCTACCCCTGCCACCCTGCAGGCATGTGCATGGCTGTCTCCAGTGTAGCCCACTGTAGTGGGGCGGGAAGGGCCCCCAGGAGAGTGTAAAGGGCAGACTTCACAGAGCAGGCAGCTGTGGAGGGTGGTGGACATTTACCAGCGGACCAGAGCGATAGCTTTCCCCAGCTGTGTCTCTTGCCGCTGAGAGCCGGCCACTTCTGGAGGGGCGTTTTCCTGCAAGTTTGGGCCAAAAACCTGCATGTGCATTATACATGGGAGTACGTTATACACGGTAAAATACGGCATTTACAATATGCTGATTGAGGGTGAAGAGTGTAGATGTGTAAAAGTCTTTATCCCTGCTTCCCAGTTTATCACTCAGTGTTGGAAACTTTTTGAAAAGCAAACGATTATAATTATATATGTATATGTATAATAATATAACACAGCAGTGATTATAACAAACAGTGAAAATTTAAAGGAATTTCTAGATCTCTGGGCAAGACCTCTGTACTATCTCATGAACTCCTAAAGACGAAATTAATAATAATCAATATAATACTGATAATTATTGTTTCAACCATCAATCTACTAAGAAATTACCCTTGGAAAATAAATCCTGATAGTTTCTCTATACATTTTATTTTTATTTATTTATTTATGTATTTTAGAGACAGAGTCTCACTTTATTGCCCTTGGTAGAGTGGCGTGGTGTAACAGCTCACAGCAACCTCTAACTCCTGGGTTTACACGATTCTCTTGCTTCAGCCTCCCAAGTAGCTGGAACTACAGGTGCCCACCACAACGCCCATCTATTTTTTTGTTGCAGTTTGGCCAGGGCCAGGTTTGAACCCGCCACCCTTGGTATATGGGGCCAGTGCCCTACTCACTAAACCACAAGCCCTGATCTATTTATTCTGAGAAAGAGTCTCAAGCTGTCACTCTGAGTAGAGTGCTGTGGCATCGCAGCTCACAGCAACCTCCAACTCCTGGGCTTATGCGATTCTCTTGCCTCAGCCTCCCAAGTAGCTGGGACTACAGGCGCCTGCCACAACGCCTGGCTTGTAGTTGTCATTGTTGTTTGGCGGGCCCAGGCTGGATTTGAACCTGCCAGTTCCGGTGTATGTGGCCGGTGCTCTAGCCGCTGAGCTACAGGTACCAAGCCTCTCTATACATTTTAAAGCAAACATTTTAGATTCCCTTGACAGTACATCACACAGTCTTTGTCACAAGCGTACATATTAATTTACAACACCATATTAAATGGCTGGAGGTGGCCCATTGTACAGATATGTAATCATTTATTCTATTGATCTATTGTTAGATAATTGTTTGTTTTGTGATTGTAGTCCAGGACTTTTAGATTTTTACGTGGGCAAATCTATCAATATGTTGAGACAAATTTCCCTGCTTTCCTGGAGCTTACAGTTCCCTCCACCCTTCTAGATTTTTTTGGCTGGTCTACACATTAAGTTAGCATAAGATAGATTAATAGAAGAAAACCAGTTTTAATTAGATACACAGGCACTGGAACCCCACAGAAACAGGAGACTCAAGAAGGAACTCAGAGGACTGGGGCTTATGTATTATCCAGAGCTACAGGAAGGCATAAGGATTGGGGGCTTCTCAGGTGGAGGAAGCAGAGACGAGTTAAGGGCAGGGCACGGGAGGAATGTACGGTGAATAAAGTTTGCCTATTACACAGATGAAAGTCTCTAGGGTGATAAAAGTTGTCTTGGAGTGGGTCTCTTCCTGGTAAAGATATCTTCACTAATAAATTTTTCTCTCTTTTTTTATTTAGTTTTCAATTAAAATCATGACTGTATACATTTACCGGGTACAGTGTGATGATTTGATATACAATGTGGAATGCTTAAATCAAGCTGATTAACATAAATAAACTTTTTTATAGATATAAATTTCCTTTACAGTGCAACGTCTGTGGCTCAAAGGAGTAGGGTGCCAGCCCCATATACCAGAGGTGGTGGGTTCAAACCCAGCCCCGGCCAAGAACTGCAAAAAGTAAATAAATAAATAAATTTCCTTTACAAATAGGGAAATTTCTGCTTTATTTTAGGCAGCTGAGGGAGAAGTAAAGAACTTTTCCCACTTTGTCCTACCTTAGCCCCCTGAGTGGCTGGGACTAAAGGCACATGCAACCATACCTGGCTAATTTTTCTGGTTTTTATGGGGGGGGGGTCTTGCTCTTTTGGCCAGCCTGGTCTCAAACTCCTGGCCTCAAGCAGTCCTCCCCACCCCCCACCCCGTGGCCTCCCAAAGTTCTAGGATTACAGGCATGAGCCACCACAATCAGTCTCAATTTCTTATTGTTCAACATAATCAATCTGCCAAAGTGGCATATTTGGGGTAGACTTGCTCTGTGAACCCCTTGGGGAGGATAGATAGTAAATGATAAACCTAATAATTAAGTAAATTACACGTGAGTCACTTCAAAAGTTCTGAGATAGACTATGTTATGATCCATTATTTCACTGCCAAGAAACACAGCAGCGTCCTTTCCAATTTCACCCAGGCAAGCTGCCACTTGCTCTGCTTATCAGTGGTGCTGGGAGGGCTTCATTTGTTTCCGTTTGCATGGAGTTTATGTATCTTAATTTTTGTATATCTCAAAACTTTTGCGTGACCCACATACAACATGCTAGAAAGTGACAAACAAGATGGAGGGGGAAAAAGTAGAGCCTGGTGGGGAGAGGGGAGGAGGGCTGCTACGAAGGGGGAAGGGGAGGGGAGGTCAGCCCAACACAGGGGGCCTGTCCTGTAGGCAGTTAGCCAGGTGGTAAGCTGGAACCCACACACAGAAAAGTCCTACTGTGGGACTGCTGCAAGACACACAGTCAGTCTCACTCTGCCACCCAGGCTAAAGTACAATGGTGTAATCATAGCTCATAGCAGCCTCAAACTTTAAGGCTCTAAGCAATCCTCCTGGCTGTCAGCCTCCTGAGTAGCTGGGAGAGACTTACAGGCACACACCACCCCACCTTAATTTTTCTATTTTTAGTAGAGACAGGCCTTGCTCTTGCTTAGGCTGGTCTCAAATTGCTGGCCTCAAGCGATTCTCCTGCCTCAGCCTCCCAGAGAGTTAGGACTGGATGATGTGTGAGCCACCATGCCTGCCCACGTTGCCTCTTATTTCATGCAATATGGCCAGTTTTCCCCCTGCTATTGGAATGGATCTGATTTCTTTGGTTAAGCTCTAGGGGTGATGGTTGACTTAAATAGAAAAACTAGCCAGACATTGTGGCTGGTGCCTATAGTCCCAGCTACTTGAGAGGCTGAGGTAAGAGAATTGCTTGAGTCCAGAAGTTTGAGGTTGTGAGCTATGGCACTCTATGGCACGTCTGTTGGTAGACGTCACGGCACTCTAACTAGGGCAACAGAGTGAGACTCTGTCTCAAAAAAAAAAAAAAAAAGTAGGGGCGGCGGGCAAAAGGGCTGTGAGAAGGGTACCCTTCACTCAGAAAGACCTATGAGCCTCGTAGCATAGGTGAGGGTCATGCTGCCACAGCCCCTCAGGGGAAGCCATAGAGGAGCACCAACTCGTTCTCTGACTTCCCAAGTGCCAGTCAGTCTGTTAGGGAGCGTGGTTGTTCCCGAATCCCCACCCCACACTCCCAGTGGTCCACGGAGGGGAAGCAAAAGGTCTTGTAAAATTGTGTCCGTATCCATATCTGTACCCATTTCTTCCTCTGTTCGAGTTTCACATTTAACTCCTTCATCAGTTAGGGATTCATTTTGGAATATGAGACTATGGTGAGGTTCTAACTTACCCTTTTCCCCTATCACGTTAACTACATAGAATAATTCTTTCTTTTTCTGTTAATCTGAAGTGTCACTTTATTATGTTCTGATTTTTAATATTTAAGGCCACACCACAAAACACCTGCTTTGGAAGTTGACACTAATTCCTTCATCCTTCCTCCCTCCAGGTATTCGTGTTCCCGGGACTTCACATGGTTTTCCTATCAACCAATCCCACATTTTTCCCTTTCCCTACAAAGATACCCTGAGTGACTTGCAAATTCTTTGCTGAAATTCAGAAGGAGCAATATACCAAATTAAACTAAATTTGCTCTGGTGTTATCTTTGTACCTTGAGTCCATAACAAAATACAACCTCACTTAGTAACTGAAAGTGTAGTTAGGAGTATACACACACACAACTAGTGAGTCTCAGGCAACTATCACAGCTGAGCTTCAACCTGTCACAGGCTGACAAATGATCAGATCACGTTCAAACAAGGCAAATGCAGAGCCATATCCAATCATGCTGTTTCTACATCTCATTTCCACTTTTTGTCCATAAATCTTGCCTACCCATCTTGCTGGGTAGAACTCTCTGACCCTCCTTTGGTTCTGAGGGCTACCTGATTCATAATTCATTCTTTGCTCAATTAAGCCCTTTAAATTTAATTTAAAGTGCTCCTTTCAACATGTATGATAATAAAAATAATGTTTACTATTTATTGGGTGCTATCTCTACAGGCTCTGCCCTAAGCCCTTTATATTTCATTTAAATCTCAACACAAGTCTCTGAAATATTTCATAGTGGGGAGACTGAAGCCAGAAAGGTCAAGTAGCTCACTCAAGGTCTCACCACATAACACTGGGTCTGGATTCGAATGCCAGAAGGTTGGGCTGTTAATCACACTGCAGGAGGGGAGTTTGGGGGAGAAAAAAATGATCATACCTAGAAAACGTGCGCATTCATATATTTATCATACTTGGAGAATGTTTCTAGAGATATCTAGGCCCTGTGCTGGACCCTAATTACAATAAGCGGGCTTCATCCGCGGCTGGTTGGAGGGGCTCTAGAAGCTGGAGCCAGAGGGTGACCTGGAGCGGGGTGGGGAGGTGGGGGGGGTGGGGGTGGGGACTTGCTCACTTTCATTTACACACAAATGGTGTCATCAGTAGCTTTCCCCGGAAGCACCAGTTGCCATCTTTGTGTGTGCAAATGTGTTTCCCTGGCCACAGCTCTTGGTGCCACTCACTTCTCTGGGTACTAGTCCTTGAACCTTCCCATGTCTGAGCCAGCATCCATCCTGAACAGCTCCTGTCTGTCCAGAGCACAGCCACAAACACCACCAAGAGCCCCCTGTCTGGGTCTCACTGCCTCATCATCTTTTTATTTTTTGCAGTTTTGGCCAGGGCCGGGCTCGAACCCGCCATCCCTGGTATATGGGGCTGGCAGCCTGCTCCTTGAGCCACAGGTACTACCCTTTTTTCTTTTCTTTTCTTTTCTTTTCTTTTCTTTTTTTTTTTTTTTTACTGCTTCATCATCTTACAACTGCTTTTCAAAAAGTATATAGCATGATGTAGTTTGTTGTCAATAAATGCTCATTTATGGTATCATTTTATTTTATTTTATTTTGGCCGGCGCTGGGTCTGAACCCACCACCTTCGGCATATGGGTCTGGTGCTCTACCCTTTTGAGCCACAGGGGCTGCTCCTATGGTATCATTTTAAATACCTGTAACATTCCATTTATATGGTTACACTGGAAAGTATTTAAACATCCTTATATTGTTAAACATGTAGGTTGTTTCCATTTACGGTAAGTATATACCTGTCTTTACTTAGTGTACCTTGAGAACACTAAGACAACCCAACAGAAGTGACTGAGGCAAAGATCACACGCAATGGAGATTTATTGAGCCAAAACTTGAGGACACACCTGGGAAAAACAGACAAATCTGGAGCTTTTTCGGAGGGGGAATTTGAGAGCTTCAGTGTTTAAAGGGGATAAGGCCTACAGAAAGGAGAAAAGAGCTGGGTGGGCAGCGAGGCAAGATGGTTACCTCCTTCCTTGGCCCAAGAAATCTCCATTTTACATAAGATAAGGAGAATAATAGAATGGGGCAGGAAGCCTCAACGATACAGATGTCACTGGGTAGAAGAATGTTTGATCTGGGCTCTGTTCTGCACCTGGGAAGATAAACCTGCGATTCATTATTTGTGTGGAATAGGACAGACTATAGTTTTAGGAGACAGACAGAGCCTGCAGACCTAAAGTTATAATTTGCATGCCCTTGCTGATGAG
>CAUYQV010088412.1:0-11620 GCA_963574575.1 Galagoides demidoff
GTACATTAGCTGAGAGAACCAGCTCAAAAAGAGTATGCACAATGTTTTTTTTTTTTTTTTTTTTATTGGTTTATGTGTACATTGATGCCAAAATGGGGTAAATTTTGCTTTTTCAAATAAAATTTGAAAAAAATTAAAAAATAAATACTAGCCAAAAAATTGGGGGTGGGGGTGGGGAAGGGGAGGGGAGAAGGGTGGATGGGTAGTGGGAGGGTGACCAGAAAGATCACCTATATATCTGTCTAACAAGGGTACAAGTGAACTTCTCTAGAACTAGAATATAAATGTTTTGATACAATGATTAAGCAAATGACATGAAATTTATGTTAACCTGTTTGATGAAAGTGTTTCAAATTGTATATGAAAACAGCACAATGTACCCCATGTTTGCATTAATGTATACAGATATCAATTAATAAAAAAAAAAGAAAGCAGTGTTCATAAATACAGAGCTGGAATGGGAAGAAAAACCATGACTAAAACCTACCACTGGCTACACTCTGGCTAATATTTCTAATGTATGTATATTGAGTTTATCTTTTTGGCTCAGTATATTCCCTACTCATCAGTAACCTGATATAAGTAGAAATTTCAGGGGCACGTTGGGAAGGGCATAGGAGTATGGAAGGTCTAATACAGCCCACTAAGAAAGATGAGTTGTCGCACGGGGAAATCAAAGCTTTGAAACGGTACATTTAGATGTAGCTATATTAAAGAGATTTGTCAAAATGAAAATGGGCAAAATGACTTTTTAAAAAACTCACGTGATGTGTATGATAGACACCACTGAAATGTACGCCACCCTTACCTCCACAGTGATTACAAAGAATTTACACTTTGTACTTTGTCAATGTCAGCATTGAGGTTCCATTACTTTGTTTTTATTGTTGGGGATTCATTGAAGGTACAAAGAACCAGGTTGCATTGACTGCATTTGTTTGGTAACATTCCCCTTATAAGTGTGTTCTACCCCCAAAAGGCATATCACACACCGTGATTCCCCCACCCACCTCCCTCCTTGCCACTCTCTGCTCTCCCATTCCCACACCCCTCACTGGGTACTAGATCATTAATTGTCCTCATATCAGAACTGAGTGCATAGGCTTCTTCGTTCTCCATTCTTGTGATGCTTTACTAAGAAAAAAGCATTCCACTTCCATCCAGGTTCATACTAAAGTTGTAAAGTCTCCATCCTTTTGATGGCTGAATAGTATTCCACGGTATACATATACCACAGCTTGTTAATCCATTCCTATGTTGGTGGGCATTTAGGCTGTTTCCACATTTGGGGGATTTATAAATTGAACTGCAATAAACAGTCTAGGGCCAGTGTCCTTATGGTAAAAGGATTTTTTTTTTCTTCTGGGTAGATGCTTTAATGGGATTGCAGAATCAAATGGGAGGTGTAGTTTGAGTTCTTTAAGGATTTTACATACTTCCTTCCAAAAAGGCTATATTAGTTTGCAGTCCCACCAGCAGTATAAAAGTGTTCCCTTGTCTCCATGTCCACACCAGCCTCTGTAGTTTTGAGATTTTGTGATGTGGGCCATTTTCACTGGGGTTAGATGATATCTCAGGTTGGTTCTGATTTGCATTTCTCTAGTAATTAGGGACAATTAGCATTTTTTCATATGTTTGTTACCCATCCATCTGTCTTCTCCAGAGAAGGTTCTATTCATTTCCCTTGCCCAGTAATATAAGGGACTGTTGGTTCTTTTTAGGTTCATTAATTTGAGTTCTCTGTAGAGCCCAGTTATCAAGCTTATATCCAATTCAAAATATGCAAATATCCTTTCCCATTGTATAGATTGTCTATTTGCTTTGGCTGTTGTCTCCTTAACTGTACAGAAGCTTTTCAGTTTAATTAAGCCCCATCTGTTTATTTTTGCTGCAGTTGCAATTGCCATGTAAGTCTTCTTCATAAAGACTTTCCCCAGGCTGATATCTTCAAGTGTTTCTTCCATCTTTTTTTTGAGGATTTTTATCGTTTCATGCCTTAAATTTCTTTTATCCATTTTGAATTAATTTTTGTGAGTGGAGAAAGATGTGGGTCCAGTTTCAGTCTCTTACATGTGGATATCCAGTTCTTCCGTGACCATTTATTGAATAGGGATTCTTTCTGCCAGTGTATGTCCTTGTTTGGTTTATCAAAGATTAGGTGCTATAAGATGTTAGTTTCATATCCTGGTTTTCTATTTGACTCCAGATGTTTATGTCTCTATTTTTGTACCAATACCATGCTTTTTTGATCACTATGGTTGTGTAGTACATCCTAAATTCTGGTAGGCTAATGTCCTTGGCTTTGTTTTTATTACTAAGAGTTGCCTTAGCTATATGAGGTTCTTTCTGGTTCCATACAAAGAAAATAATTATTTTTTCCAAGTCTTGAAAGTTGATGTTATTTTATTAGGGATGACATTAAATCTGTAGATTGCTTTGGAAAGAGTAGTCATCTTAACAACGTTGATTCTTCTCAGATATGACCATGGAATGTTCTTCCATTTGTAAATATCTTCTACTATTTCTTTTCTTAGGGTTTCACAATTTTCTTTACAGAGGTCCTTCACATCTTTTGTTAGGTACATTCCTAGGTATTTCATTTTCTTTGAAGTTACCATGAAAGGTATTGTGTCCTTAATTAACTTCTCATCTTGGCTGTTATTGGCATATATGAAGGGTACTGACTTGTGAACATTTGATTTTATATCCTGAGACATTAATGTATTTTTTTAATCACTTCCAGTAGTCTTGTTCAGTATTTGGGGTTTTCTAAATATAGGATCATATTGTCTGCAAAGAGTGAGAGTTTGACCTCCTCTGCACCCATTTGGATGCCCTTTATTTCCTTCTCTTGCCTGATCGTATTGGCTAGAACTTTCAGCACTATATTGAATAGTAGTGGCAATATAACCTTACCTGGTTCCAGTTCTAAGTGGGAAAGTTTTCAGTTTTACTCCATTCAGTAAAATAGTAGCAGTGGGTTTGTCATAGATGGCTTCAATCAGGTTAAGAACTGTGCCACCAATGCCTATATTCTTCAGTGTTCTAAGTAGAAAAGGATGCTAGATTTTAGCACACCATTTTTCTCCATCTATTGAGACGATCATATAGTCTTTGTTTTTGTTTCTGTTCATATTGTGAATTATGTTTATAGACTTATGTATGTTAAACCAGCCTTGCATCCCTGAGATGAAACTTACCTGATCATTTTGTGTGACTTTTTTGATGAGAAGTTGTAGTCTATTGGCTAGGATTTTGTTGAGAATTTTTGCATCTATATTCATTAGTGAAATTGGTCTAAAGTTCTTCTTTTTAGTTAGATCTTTTCCTGATTTTGGTATCATGGTGATGTTTGCTTCATGGAACATGTTGGGGAAAGATTCCTTCTGCCTTAATTTTTTAGAATAATTTCTGCAGTATGGAATAAGCTATTCTTTGAAGGTTTAATATAATTCTGGTGTGTAGCCATCTGGAATGGGGCATTTTTTTGTTTGAAGATTTTTTTATTGTTTCTTTGATCTCAGTGCTTGAAATTGGTCTATTCAGGAGATCTATTTCTTCCTGGCTAAGTCTAGAGGGAGAATATGATTCCATATATTGATCCATTTCCTTCACATTGTCAAATTGCTCAGCATAAAGTCTCTCATATTCAGAGATAATCTCTTGTATCTCTGTGGCATCTTTTTTTATTTGTCCCCTTTATCATTTATGATTGAGGTTACTAGAGGATTTTACTTTTCTGTTTCCAGCTAGTCTGGCCAAATATTTATCTATTTCATTTATTTTTTCAAAAACCCAACTATTTTTTCTTTAATTTTCTGAAGGATTTTTTTGTTTTCAAATTCATTACTCTTTGATTTCATTTTGGATATTTACTTTCTTCTGCTGGGTTTAGGCTTAGATTGTTCTTCTTTTTTCAGTTCCATAAGATGGTTCATGAGTTTTTTGATACACTCTCTGTTTTATTGATGTAGGCATCTAAAGCAATAAATTTTCCTATCAGGATTGCTTTTGCTATATCCCACAGGTTTTGGTAGGTTTTGTCTTCATTATTGTTTTGATCAGGGAAGTTAATGATTTCCACTTTTATTTCTTCCTGCACCCAACTGTCATTCAACAGAAGGCTGTTTAATTTCCATGCTTTTGTGTGGCATTGAACATTTTTGTTGGAGTTGAGCTCCACCTTTATTGCCTTGTGATCTGAGAAGGTAGGAGGTAAAATTTCAATTCTTTTGATTTTGTTGTGGTTTGATTTGTGTCCTAGGATAAGATCTATTTTGGAGAATGTTCCATGGGCCAATGAGAAAAACATATATTCTTTAGCTTTGGGATGGAGTTTTCTATATATGTCTGTCAAGCACAGTTGTTCTAGGGTCATATTTAGGTCCCTTGTATCTTTATTCAGTTTCTATTTAGAGGATCTGTCCAACTCTGTATGAGGAGTGTTAAAGTTGCCTTATGGTGTTTTGTGATATCATATTGCTCAGACTAATTAAGGTTTGTTTCGTGAATCTTTCAGCATTTAAGTTGGGTGCATAAATATTTAGAATTCAAATGTATTCTTGTTGTATTGTTCCCTTGATCAATATGAAATGTCCATATTTGTCTTTTTTGACTTTAGTTACTTTAAATCCACTTGTGTCTAAGAATAAGATTGTAACCCCTCTTTTCTTCTGAGTTCCATTTGCTTGAAAAATTCACTTCTGTCCTTTGGATATGAATTTTAATTTTCCCTTCAAGGTTAGGTGTCTCTCCTTTAGGCAGCAAATAGATGGATTTTTTTTTTTTAGTCCAATTAACCAGGCTATGTCTCTTGAGTGGGGAATTCAAGCCAGTAAAATTTATTGAGATAATTGATAAGTGTCTTGGAGTTCTATTCATCTTATTTTGCCAGTGTACATTGCTTCATTTCATCTTTTGTATCCTTGTGGAAGTTAGGTTTTGTCCTTCAGTTTCTAGGTGTTTAGTTTTCTGGTGGTCCATTGTGATGGTCAGTGTGTAGGACAGGTCTAAGTATTTCCTTTAGAGCTGGTCTTGTAGCAAACTCCCTCAGTGTTTGCATATCAGTTCTTACCTTAGCAGGATATGGAATTTGGGGCTGAAAGTTGTTTTGTTTAAGTAGATTAAAGGGAGATGATCATTGTCTTTAACTTGAAAATTTCATTTGAGAAGTTCGCAGTCACTATGATGGATATGCCTCTGTAGGTCAATTGACACTTACTACTGACAGCTTGCAGAATCATCTCTTTTGTCTTGATTTTGGACAGGTTCATGACAATGTGTCTTGGAGAAGCTCGATTTGAGTTGAGATGACCTGGGGTCTGATATCCCTTTGAAAGGAATGTGTCAGAATCTTTCGTGTTATTTGGGAAACTTACATTTATGATATCCTCTAGTAGGGCATCTATAACTCTGGGGCATTCTTCTTCCCCTTCTTCAATACCTATAACTTGTATTTTTGAATGCTTTGTGAAGTCCCATAATTCTGTCAGTCAACATTCTGCTTTCTTTCTCTTTTTTTTCTATCTCTTTAACTGCCTGAGTTAACTCAATAGCTTTATCCTCTACCTCTGAGATTCTTTCCTCTTGATTGTCTTGTCTGTTATTGATACTTTCCACTGCATCTTTAAGTTCCATACTTGACTGCTTCAATTCCTTCAGCTCTGCTACGTCCTGTCTATATTCTTCATATCCTTCATCTCTTACTTGATTCTGTTTTTGAATTTCCTTTTTGTCATCTTCCAATTTCTCAGCAATCTCCTTCATTATTTTTTTTGCCATCCATACTTTAAATTCCCCTTCTGTATTTCTAACATTTATTTATAGGTGGAATCTTCTGCAGCAGCTACCTCATGACTCCTTGGGGAGGTTTCTCTGGTCTGGTTTTTCATGTTTCCAGGATTTTTTTCTGATGTTTCTTCCTTACCAGTGTTTTCTTTTTCTCTGTTTCCTTGTCCTACTTTTTCCTTTCACTGCCTTTTGCTCTTTATGTTACTGTGCCTCTGACCTAAGGGGTTGAAGTGTCCTTTTGGTAAAGGACTAAGAGGAAGAGAAAAATTAATAGCAAGAAGGGATAAAAGATTAAAGAGAGAGAGAGAAGAGAAAGGAAAGACAGTGAGTAAATGGGACAACTGACAAAAAGAAAAGAGGTTCAGAAAGAGAGAGACAGGAGTAAGAGTAGTGTCCAGTAGGGTACTTTGACACATTCCCACAAATCTCATCTTCTTGGGGGGTGACTGGGTTGGATGAGTCCCTTGATGTCTGCAACTGTTTGCCTGCTTCAACAGACACAGGACCCCACCTCTACAAAATAGTGAAGAAAAGAAAAAATACTGTAAATCAAAGCAAAACAAACAAAAAAAAAATGTTAAGAGATAAAATTAGGGAAAAAAGCAAAGGCCAGGGGCAGAAAAACTAGCAAAAATGAAGTCTTTATTTCTAAAGAAGCCAACAATGAAAAACTATATTTATACAAAAAACATGAAGAAAAAAAGAATAAAAAAATCTGTGGGACAAAATTTGAAAAAGAAGAAAATTGTTTTTGAATAGAAAAAACAAACAGACAAACTATCAATAACAACAACTTCAACAACAACAGAAGAAAAAAACTATGTACATATATCTTGCTTAATATTGCCCAGGAAACATGTGATCTTCTGGGATATGAGATTATAATCACAATACAGCTGCATAAGATGAAAACTGGAAGCCTCTGCTGACATATTTGCTCTCAAACCCTGTAGGATTGGGAGCCTGGATCTCTCCTTAGCTCACTTAATATACACCTCTCCACCTTTCCAAACCATGTCCCTTGGCTAAGCCATGGCTATCCCAGAAAAGGTGTGTCGCTTGGATCTCTCTGGAAGTAGCTGCGTGCTTGTCAGGCATGCTGGAGCACCCATGCTCTAGGACCCTGAGGGCCATGCCTGCAAGGGAACTTTCCCACAGTGGCTGTGCACTGCCTGGAATCAAACAATGAACCTCCACTTTGTCCTCAGCATCTCAGTGTCTATCTCTGGACTCTGTTCAAAGTCACTTGCTTGTTTTCCCAAGGTCTCCGAAGGTTACTCAACCAAGTACCCAAGTCCAAAAAACCCCACAGGGAATGCCTTTCTTGTCTGCACACTCACCATTGCTGTAGCTGCTGCTGCCCACAGTGGCTGCAGCTGGTAGTCTCAGACCAAAGACAAACACTTGCTCCTTCTCTACTACTTTCATTCTCCTCCTGTGGTCCTGAGGTCTCCTTATGCTTCTCTGTGCCTGAGAAGGGATGTTTCTTGGCAAAGCCCACATTTCTGAGGTGCCTGAAGTCTTCTCTCCTATATCTCACTGTTCCTGGTTTCAAAAAAGCTGTTTCTCCTCCACCATCTTGCTCTACACCCCATTACATTTATAATCAAGAAAATCAATAGTTTTATTTTTAAGCATGTCTTTCAGGAATGGTTAAATAAATCACAGTATATCCATACTATGGAATACTGTAGAGATTCTTAAAATGAAATACATTTGTATATACTAACATGGAAGACACTTATGGTATATCATTAAATGAAAAAATTATGTTATAGAACAATGCATGTATGGACATTATCCACCCAACTGAGCCTACACAAATATACACATCTATACTTACATGCTTATGTATAAATGCAGTGAAAAAGATCTATAAAAATACTAATCAAACTAATTATAGTAGTTGTCTGTGAATAGTGATAGAAAAGGGGACAGTGTTAGGACTTGAAATTATCTTCTGTATTTCTGTTTGTTTGAATTTTCAATAAATATTATGTTTGTAACTAAAATATTAACATTTTTAAATCTTTTAGAAGTATATTATCCTCTAAATGGCACTTTTGTCTATTCCCCAAATCTTCATTATAAAATAATTTTACAATAAGAAATATAAAATAGTATATTATTGAGAACACTGAGATAACTACCCAAAACCAAACTGAATATTTCTCATACAGTACAGAGGTGAGCATAAAAGATCATACTGTGGCCCAAACATTGTCCTCCAGGGCCCAATCACCTTCCTGATGTTTAATATATCACTAATTAATTATGATTCATCTAACTGAGAAGCTAACACAAAACAGATATTTCCATGCTCTGTATTTCTGAAACAAAAATCGGATTAACTTCTTATATCAGTTTTCTGGGGCTGCCATAATAAAGGACCACAGACTGGGTATCTTAAACAACATAAATTAATTTTATAACAACTGCAGAGGCTAGAAGTCCAAGATCAAGGTATCAGAAGGTTTGGTTCCTTCTGAGGCTTCTCTTAGCATTAATATGGCCATTGTCTCCCAGCGTCTTCACATGGTCTTTTTTCTGTACCTATCTGTGTCTGCATTTCCTTATCTTATAAGACACCAGTCAAATTAGATTATGGAGTACCCTAATTATCTTATTTTAGCTTTATTACCTCACTAAAGTCTCTATCTGCAAATACAGTTACATTCTGAGGTCTGGACTTCAACATAAAAATTTTGAAGTCAGCTCGCAACAGTTTTATTATTTAGGAATTATATACATTTCTAAGAATGTAGACAATTACAACCATTTTAACTTTAAGGGGAAAATCAGAAAATTTAGTATACAAATCATTTAAAACAAAAATAAATTTTCAGAGAGTGAGTTGAACTTTGATTTAAAATGATTAATGGCCCTTTAAGAAGATAAGCAATTGTGGGTAGTGCATTACTCTTTATTACATGTGAATTGTCTTATGGATCATGCTTGATATCCACCCTATTCCAGAGTTCATCTCTTAGCCTTACCCCATCCTTGGACCCTAATAAATTCCTAATCTCCATCTCATCACAGATCTTCACTTTAAGGGTAGGACAAGAAATATTTTCTAGTCAAGATCTTCAAAATATGGATATTATGATGCCTAACAGGATAATTTATGCAAAACACTTATGAAAGCAAAATAAATACATTATTATGTTTTAGAAGTATGATCTATAGAAGAAAATACAAACTTATGTCTTTAAAGAAAGATTATCTGTGTCTCATATAATTAAGACTACATATGTATTGAGGGTGGTGGTTCACATGACATGGGCTATAGTTCTTTATGTGCACTAGAATTGGCACAACCAGGTAAAAATATTTTACTTCTCTGAAAGTCAATTGTTCTCCCTATAAAAATAAATCCATGAATTCTGACAATCTATTTAAAAGAGCAGTCATAAGGAATTACAGTAGTGAAATATACTTCTTCGAAGAAAGATTTTTCAGTTCTTGTCCAGTGTTAATGCCAATACCAATAGTAATAATCATAATAGGGGAGGGGCAAGATGTCAACAGGCGCCAGCCTCCAAGAGAAACTTCCATCCAGAGGGAAGGATAATGTCCAGAAAATACCCAATAAAGTTGAAGATTGGGAGCCCAGCCAAGATAGAAGAGTGATATCTGCAGGACACCTCTGCTGAGGCAAGTCGACAATCCAAGAAAGCAATTTACAGGTACATAATACATCCCAAAGGAAAAATGTCCATCTACTCCCCCAAGAAAGTTGTGTTTTTTTCTTTGTTTTCTCTTCATCTGCTCCTGTGAGTTTTCCACAGGTCAGCGGTGAACTGAGGACCAATTATCTCACCCCATGTGTGAGAACGACAGGAAGGGGGGTCTACTCCCTTAGAGAGACCCTGCTGAGATTCTAAACACTCTCTCGCCTGACAGAAAAACTAAACAAACATTTTCACTGCCATTTTGAATTTCCAGTATACCTTTCCCCCCTTGCCTACAGAAAAAGTGAGGGGGAGCACAAGAGAAGCATCCCCCACCCCTGCGAGACCAAGTGCACAGTCCCAGTACGGCAGCCTGAGGCCTCCTAGACCCATGTGCATTCCATGGGTGGCAGGAGAGGAGTCCCCCATTCCAAGCACCTGCACAGGAGGCCCCATAACTTCTTTCTAGAGCCATACATGCCCTGTGTGCAGTGGAAGAGGAGTCCACTGCTATAGGCAGGCTCATAACTGCTTGCGAGAGATGCACATGCCCGGTGGGGGGGCAGCTGAGGAGTCCTTCACTCTGGGTAGGCCCAGTACTGCTTGCTAGAGCCATGTGCACCCCAGAGGCGGCGGCAGAGGAGTCCTTTGCTCCAATTGGACCCAGAACTGCTTGCTAGAGCCACACATGTACTGTGGGGGCCATTGAGGGAGTGCCCTGCTCTGGGCGGGCTCAGAACTGCTTGCTAGAGCAGCGCACACCCCGCAGGAAGCAGTGGAGGAGTCCCACACTCCAGGAAGACCCAGAAATGTTTGCTAGAGCCACATGCATCCCGCAGGCCTTGGTGGAGTTCCACGCTCCAGCCTGCAGCACTGGGCGGGCCGAGATCTGTTTGCTAGTGCCACGTGCATCCTGTGACTGACAGCAAAGGAGTCTTCTCCTCTGGGCAGTCCCAGAACTGCTTCCTAGGGTCACGTACACCCTACAGGGGCTGGTGAAGAAGTTCCCCGCTCTGGGTGGGCTCAGAACTGCTTTGTAGAGCCAAGTATGCCCCGCCGGTGGTGGTGGAGGAGTCCCCCTCTCCAGGCAGGCCCAGAACTTCTTGTTAGAGCCATGCATGACCTGCAGGCAGCAGAGGAGGAGTCCCCAGCTTCAGGCGGGCCCAGAACTGCTTGATAGAGCCATGCGCATCAGGCAGGTGGCACAGAGTTCCCCGCTGCAGGCTATATGCTCCCAGCATATCCGGGAAGCCACCCGAGAACTATGAGAGGACAGTCAGCTGAGAGGGAACCATACTAGAATGGTGGTACCCCGAGATGAAGAGCAGCAGGCACACGAGTGGGAACAAGAAGGCTCACAACCCTGAGGCTCTTCCGGACAGACACGCTCTGCATCTCAGGGCAACCAGAGGAAGCCAGCATCTTCTCTGGGGTAGTCCACTGACTACACAGTTCTGGTACAGTCTCCACAAGGTGTAAATTCAGCATGAGGAGGAATCAGTGGAAAAATAGGGGTAATTCAAATAACCAGAGTAGATCAACTTCCCCAAGGAAAGATGGGGTAGATACAATTGAAGATCCCTTCCATAAACAGATGGCTGAGATGTCAGAAATCAAATTCAGAATGTGGATAGCAAATAAGATTAACAGAATGGAGAAAAGAGGGAATTAGAATTTCAAGACATTATTCAAAAGAGAGCTCAAGAAAGTATTCAAAAGATGTCTCAAGAAATCAACAATTTCAAACATAAAATGACCAAAGATTTTTGAATGCTGAGGCAAGAGTTTTCAGCCCTCAAAGCTCTGAAAAATATGGTAAAATCCCTCGGTAACAGAATGGAACATGCAGAAGAAAGGGTTTCTGACATTCAAGACAAAGCTTCTAAACATGACCAAATGCGCAAGGATGAAGGGAAATGGAGAGCAAAACCGGATCACTCTCTCAGAGAGCTTTGGGATAATTCGAAGAAAACTAATATTTGTCTTATGGGAATCTCTGAAGATGATGAAGTGGTTTCACAAAGCACAGAGGCTCTTCTTCATGAAATTATGAAATAGCACTTTCCAGATATGCCAAGAGATTCTGAAATTCGGATAGCAGACAGTTTCAGAACCCCAACACGATGCAACCCGAACAAGACATCTCCCAGGCACAT
>CAUYQV010088414.1:0-15173 GCA_963574575.1 Galagoides demidoff
GAACGTTTTAACACAATAACTAAGAAAATTACATGAAGGCTATGTTAACCAGTTTGATGGAAGTGTTTCGGATTGTTTGTGAAAACACCACACTGTACCCCAGAAGTGCATTAATGTACACAGTTACCATTCAATAAAAAAAAAATTTAAAAAAATGTACAGGGAGCAGATAATACAGGGAAGTGTAAAGAAATTTTTTATGACATGAAATTCTGAAAGAAAAATAAGGGAGATGCAGCTAATTTCTACAGCTAATTTCTATCTGTCCCCTGAAAACTCATAGTTCAGACACAAATGATTAAAATTGGTAAGATAATTGCTATAAGTAAAGTATATACAAGTTATACTGGAGGCATTAGGAAGAGAGCTGTCATTCAGAATTGAAATATAGTCAACTCAGGAGAGGCTTTGTTTAGGTGGTGACATTTAAGGTACAATAGATTGGGTAGGAGGGTAAGGCCAGTAGTGGGTGGGAGAACATTCCGTGCACCTGCAGAGACTAAAATTGTCTCACACATTTGATACACTGTAAGTGGTCTGGTATGACTGGGGTACTGAATGTGAAAAAAAAATTAGTGATAGCTGAGAGTAGCAGAAAGCTGAGATCTTACATGAATAGCCTTAAATGTCATGTTGTGAACTTTGGACTTTAACCTGTCTGTAGGCAGTAGGGGCCATTGATGGCAAGCCCTGACTGGACAGAGTCTAGGCTTTAGAATGTGAAGTTAGTTTCCAGAGCTAACCTAGGAATCCCTGCCTTGGGAATTAATTCTAAAGAGTAGTGATCCTAGATCTAGCAATTCATGACTATTCTCCATGCTGAAAGTATCATTAATCTTGGATTATAGGATGTATGAGCTTCACGTAGTTTCCATTGTAATTATCACAGCTTTTTAACTGAGCTCATGACATTCTTACCTGGTTCCACTTCTTGCAGTTCAAAGGGATCTGGTCAGTGTCCGTATAAATTTGTGACATGAAATAGGCAACTACCCACCTAATTGAAACTTGGCTCACTGGAGGGCCCATGTAAGTAGAGTGGCGAAAAACACCCATTTACATCTATACCTATATCTATCTATATCTATCTCTGTCTCTGTCTCTGTAGCTATAGCTATCTATATTATCTGTCTGTATATGCCAGGTGATGTGCTGATCACTTTATATATGGAAAAAGGTAGATCTTAATCCCACTTCACAGATCAAGATAATTTTTTATTTATAGAAGTTAACAGCACTCTCACTAGGTGGATTGGCCTGGATTTCTAGTCCTTACCACTGAAAGCATTGGAATGACATTTCCTGTCTTTTTGTCATTTTCCTTAAAAGGCAGTTGTCATATCTCAAGCACAAAGGATCGTGACTCACTCAACAAGTCAATAACAAACGTAGGACAGGACTATTTCCTGAGAGTTGGTCCAGTATTCCTTCTACTTAGTCATCTTTTTTCACATAATTTCATGAATTGGGGGGGGGAGGGCATATTTGCTTTGTTCCTTCTCCCATTTAGTTACCAAAACAGAACTTTTCATTCTTCCTGGTGACACCATTCAACCTCTTTATAATTCTACAGCAAATATCTACTTGACCATCATATCACAGTGCCAAACCAAAAGCCCTTTCCTTTAATTTTGCATAAAGTAATACCATTTCTCAATCAATTGGCTATAATTGGCATCACAGTTATCATCACTTTTATTCTTCAGACCTGACAGAGCACCAGCTGTGTCCACCAAATGTAACAACAGTGGCTTCTGGCCAAGTGCAACTAAGGTTTTTGCCAAGAAGAGATACTCCATGGAGTCTAATGACAAAGCACATAAAGGAGGACTGACATTCTGTCTGTGACAGATGGAAAATTCTCTTGACTTCAAAGATATTCAAAGGTTCACACAGAAAACAGAGTGCTTTGTCATGCTATCTAGGTCAAGGGACTCCCCCATAGGCTGGTATGCTGGACGTGGCAAGGTGGCAGGATCCTCACCATTGAGGCCTTTAAAACCTTGCACCAGAAAACCCCAGCGGCCTCTTGCCACCCTGCTCCCCTGGGACTTCTTGGTCACCATGACACACCAGATAATCAGCCAATTATCACCTACTAGCTAGGATAGTCTCTTACTACCTGTCCATGCATGCTCACTGAACCTACAAACACACAGGAGAAAACAATAATACCTCATCTCTCACCGAGTCTAGGAAAAAGCCCCCAGTCTTCCTCCTGCCCTTCTGGGTCCAGTCTCTCCACTCACCTCAGAGCTGCTGCCAAGAGCCTCTAAAATGCAAATTTGATTAAAAATGGAAGCCAGAGCACCCCTGGCAGCAGACTGCAGTCCAAACTCCAGAAAGCCTGTGAGGGCTTCACAGCCTGATGACAACTCACCTCTGTAACAGAATCCTCGGCCGTTTCTCACCATGTGCTGGATGTTCTGGCCTTCCCAGGTAACTCACTGCCCCCTGAAAATGTACACATTTTCATTACTTATAATTTTCCTGTCACTATTCAATTTACCTAGAATCCATCCCCACCTCACCTGGTTGACCTGGCAAGATTCCTATCACTCTTGAGAACCAACATAGGGGAACTTGTGGCCTCACATGTGGCCCTCAAGATGTCCAAGTGCCACCCACCGACCAAATCTAAACTTCACAGAATGAATCCCTTTATTAAAAGGATTTGTTCTATAGAATTTAGATTCAGTCAAAAGGACATACTCAAGGATTCAGAAGCCCACATTTGGCCCCAAAGCTAAATCCCCCCTACCCCTTAGGCTTTAGTCTGCTATACCATACTGCCAATGAAATCATGCTTTACTCTGAATCCCCAGTGGCTTCTCAGTTATGGGTACTCAATAAACATGCATCAAATGAATGAATGATCAAATGACACCCTGAAAGTTCCTTCTTCTATCCCTCCCCACCACACACATACACACCCCATTCTCTAAAGCAGGATTTACAAGGGAAGCTTGGCTTCTCAGATGCATTCAAATTATGATATACTGTGGATCATGTGATTCCACCCCAATTTGAGGATACTGCATCCATGTGTCGTGCAATCATGCAGGTTCCCTAATGGTGCTCCTGGTGCCCATTTGGTCAGAAAGATGGGAGAAAATGAAAAAGAGAGCAATGTGCAGTGTCCAGGGAGAAGCCTGGCCCAAAGGAGCGGTTCTCTTTCAGCTCCCTAACACACCACACCTCTTAACACAGCCTCTGAGCATGGAGCCCTCCAGGAGACAGGCTGCCAAATCCGAGCTGAGAGCATCACATGGCGTTTGGAAGAAACAAGCCAGGGTGTCCACAGCAATCTAAATACAGAGACAGATAGGACAAGCAGACCCTGTGGAGAGGGGCCAAGTCCCAAAGTCAAAGGACTTTGAGCTCTGAATCTACTCTCTGTCAAAGAAAAAAAAAAGTAGAAGATAAAAGAAAAAGAAAAAATAAACTTCTTCATTTTGCTTTTGCACAAATAAAAAAAAAAATCTTCAAGAAGCAGCAAATAAAATCTTCCCAATTCGCTGCATGTTGAGTAGAACCTTGAGACTCCAGCCCTTGAAGGAAAAATGAATAAGCAATTCAAACGGACTTTCCTGCCCTAGGCTGAGCCTGAAATCATCCATTTTTGCCAGCAGTATTTTGTCTGCCAACCTACCTGCAAAGAAAGGCCCCTTTTAATACTTCTCATCCACCCAAGATGGCTGTTATACAAAACACACACTCATTGGGTCCCCCCAGAGCCTGGTAAGGAAGAAGGAAGGAGAAAAAAGAAAAAAAAAAAAAATCTGGCAGCTTCCAGACTTTAGGAATGCCGCCAGCAAAGACATTGCCAATATCCATTTGACAGGATATACAGAGAATTAATAAAATGTTTACAGAAATTCCACGTGTTTTAAAACTATCTCATGGTTTTTTTTTAAATTGGTGTGATTTGAAAGTAGAGATCATTGTAGTCTGTTGGAGAATATCATTTTAGTCATTGGTTATTCTTATTCATACACATGTATATGGGAATGGCCACTCCTAAAAAACCATAAATTAGAAGATTGGTTTGTTTAAGACTGCCTGATGGAGGAAGGATGTCAACCAACAAAGAGAAAGAACAATGCAGGCTGAGGAGCAGGCTGGGGCCCGCTGGCGCAGAACCTTCTGCCATTTTGATTACAAACCATCTAGGAGAGGAGTTTCTTTAGGCTCACAAGCACCAAGAAAATAAGTTTACCATTGAGTTTAATTCTTTTACTTGTTAAAAAAAAAAAAAAAGAATGATGCTTGCCTTGGTTCTTTTATACCAAAAACGGTCTACACATCAGAGATGTGCTAATATCTTGCTTAGGCTTTTTCATATGACAAGACAGTGGTATGCAGAGAGGGAGAAGGCAGTGGATGATCACTGTAGCTAAAAGGGAAATTATGTTCCCATATCTGATAGCATCACACGTTTTTCCTCTTGAGTTTCTCTGAGTACCACGGATTGATTACAATGCAGGCAGGGATGACATTCTTTCTTTGAGCACTCCAACTGTCAGTGAGTTGTGGTACTTCCTGCTGGGTGTGCAAAGATGAATAGTAAATGCCCCTTAATCTCCAGAAGTTCACTGGGTGAATTTCACCCAAGTTAACCAGCAACTGCCCTCCTGCCCTATTTAGGCTCCAGAGATTCCTGCCTACTGTTTAACTGGCTCTACCCTTAATGACTTGATCTGTCACTGCCACATTAAGATTTCTTCATTCTATAAATCTGACCGTGGCTTCTCACTCACTTCTCCCAGCTTGTGAAAATCCAGCCACCCACAGATGGACATCCTGCCACTGCTTCAAGAATGAACTGAGCCGGGCACCTGCCTTTCCCAGACCGCCCTTCCAAATGGGGGGTTCCTTCCCAGTGGCTCCCTTTCCTTCCACACCAGCTCCATTCCTTTAGTCTCCCAGATTTTACATCCTACTTGTCCTCCAGCCCTTTATTTCTAGCCTGTCACCACTTCCTAGTATCTGTCCCTTAGAATGGTGTTTAGGTGCTGTTCACCTCCCACTCCCTGGTCTAGTCATTAACTCGTAAAATAAGTAATGGTCTTTCTGTCCTTTCCAACTCATTTTTGCATAACTCGGCGAGATACTCTTTTCTGGAAGTATTCATCATTATCTTTTTGCTCATGAACCTCTGTGGGTCTTCTTTGTCTGTCTTGTCAGACAAGCAGTCTTTTAAAACCTTCCATGGCCTAACTAGGGCTATACAATGTATTGCCAGACACTTCCTATCCCTCCCACTTCTGTTCCAGTCAGGTTGCTCCCATCCCCATGCTCTTGTTCAAAGGGTCCTCCTCTTCCTCACCAAATCGCAGCCATTGCGCATGGCCGAGATTCACCCAGCCAAGCATTCAGCGGGCATCTGATGACTGAGACACCCTGTGCTGGATACAGGGAAACACAGAGTATAGTAGGCCCATTTCCTGCCCTCATGGGTCTTCGCATGCAGTGTGGGAACAACTAACCAACCTCCTGGAAAAAAGCTGCACCCTTTCGTTGCCCTTTATAATTTCAAAAACCGTGGTAGAGAAAAAGGGTTTTTTTTCATTATATTTTAAAAAGCAAAACAAAGTAATATATGTAAATTTAATGTGAACTACATTAAGTTTAATGAATATTTATGTAAATATGTATGTGATTATTTTTATTTTGGAATATGTATGTGATTTTAATAAACTGTTTCTAATCTAGTTGAAAATAGATTTCTAAAAATAGGTAATGTAAACGAAACAATGGAATGTAAAATTTCTTTGTAGCCTCACCCCACCCCCAGGAAGCTGTATAAAACCAATCTATTTTAAAGGTCCACCCATTACAGAATTTTCCTTGTTTTAAGCTCCCTGGCCCTTGGCATTAGGCAGTCCAGTGAGTGATGCTCTTTTGTTTTGCATCCCAGTGGCTTTGCCCTCTGGACACATAGACTCTAAATAGAAACGTCAGTAAGCTTCACAATAGACACAGAGGGGATGAAACACTATCCAGATTCACAAGCTCACACTGGAAAACAGGTCTGTATAATTTAAAATTTCAATTTGGGCATCCAAAAATCCATCCCAGCAGGCTGCAGCTTTAACATCTACTAACATTTTCAGCTAAAAGAAAATCTAACTCTTTAGAGACTGGCCTTCTTCTCAGCCTTTCCTGCCTACAGCCAAAAAAGGCAGAAAAAGAAAGGGGCAGAAAAGCAGAGGGCAGTCAGCATGCAGACCAGATGAGAAAGAGTCATTCTAAACAGCATTTTCATCATGGGGACCTCAAATAAACTTGTCACCGGACATCATGTGGGCTTTCAGAGCCAAAACCTCCAGAAGTTTTTGACATGACTCTTAGTTTCTGAAACAACTATTTTTGGTGAAATCACATTGCCTGTGCTTCTGAGACACGTCCCGGAACAATAGTAAGTTTGAGATCAGACGGAAGGGAATTTTATTTTGATTTAAACTTTCACTCAATGAGTGCATCAGGGATGGCCAAAGTATGCATGTGCAAGTCCCACAATAAGAGCTTGGGCAATGAAAACAGTGTCAGGTCACACTGTTCTTTCTGAGGGCGGCCACTCACCCAGATTGGAAAATGGGGACCAAAAAAGATAAACAGGCTTGATGACTTGATCTCTAAGAACTGGAAAGCCACCTGATCTACCCGAAATGAAGCAGAAGATTATGACAAGCATGTCTCACCTTGACTATGGCCTCTGTCTCTGCTCCTTTCTCCTACCTACCAAGTACATTCTGGAAGGGCCACGTAGAAACCCAAAGCTAAAGTCAAAATGGGTGAAAAATCCTGGGAACTCTGTCTACACAAAACCTTGTTGCTATTCAAACTTTTTATGTTTATTGCTGCTATTTAGTATTGTCTACCGCTGAATAAGACCTAGCTATTTACATAACCTGTATCTTCAGGTTGCAACTACAACCATGTGGTTTTTCAAAAAAATGTTAATTACAACCTGGAGATACAGTTCCAATATCATGATGATCAAATAATAAAATTACTGTACACCATCCTTCCCAGACCACGTATGGACTGTTGTCTTTAAACATATCCATAGATTGCCTGACATGATGTCTCTGTTGATCTGGCTTAGAAATCTGAGCTGAGCTTATGAGTGATCACTTAGAAACGAATTGGGAACCTGAAACTCATCACTGGGTTCTGGGGAAGGAACGGAGAGAGAGGTGACTCAAGGCCAAAGGGCATAATATTATGGACAAGCTGGAGGCATGAAAAACCTGACCAGCAGAAAAAGGAAACGAACTTGACCCAGGGAAAGAGCACAGTGCCTCTGTTCTATTCCATGAAGCTAAGCTGCACTTCACTGCCTGCTCTTAGATTCCCAAAAGAACTCTCTGTGTCCTTATAATGAGCCTCCCTTTTCATGGACTAAAATGAGGAAGCATCTCTGTTTTTTCACTCCAAAGAGGTAAAATCAAAAATCACTGGTGTTGCTGTGGAAGAGGCTTCTATAATTTTTGTAAGAATGGAGATGTTTGCCAATTCTGTTCAATGATAAAAATAACCTGTCACGTTAAAAACAGATTACCAGGCACCTTCCTTATAGATTATGATTCCAAAGTTCTGACTCAGGCCCCAAGAATATTCTTATTGTACTCAGACAAGGTGAGCCACACTGGATGAAGTGAATTCTGAGGTCCTTCAACTGCAAGGTCAACAAACACAAATTAACCATTCCTCCAAACACAGAAGTCAGTTAAGTGCCCAAATGTAGAATCAAAGACATATTCCTTGCCCTGAGAGGAAAAAAAAGAACTTTGTTCTAGAACACACTAGACTAGGCCAATCAATAGAGAACGTCTTTAAAAACTCAGGGAGAAAATTGAAATGTATATGTGTGTGCACATACATGAATTTTTGTGTGTTCACACTTAAATCTAATTTCGGAGATTACAGCAAACTCTTTCAAAAAACATTTGAACTATGTCTGCATTATGTATAATTGAATCCATATAACCTGCTACGTATAGGGCGGTCTATATTCTCAATATAGGGTTGAACATTGCACAGTTTATGTGAGGAGGAACATAGTCTATTGAAAGAGACCAAGAAGAAAACTGTGCAAATATGAGCAGGAAAAGAATTTGAAAGTCCAGTTTCCCCCAAAAGTAGTACAGATTTTAATTAACAAGAATTCTACAAAGTTGCTATAAAAGTATTAAATTCAGATTTCAGGATCCCAATCCACAAGAAATGTCTTGTGGTATTTTGGAAGAACAGATGTAAGTGTCAGGCTGATCTGGACTTCTGCTTTGCTTCAGCCTCTAGTTCTCATAGAAGCTATAAATAATTTCAAGACTCCTCACTTAGAGAGATATCATTCTTCCGAAAGTAATCTTAGCAAGCCTCCTACCTAGAAGATAGGCTTTCACCCCTAGAAGCCCTGAGAAAGGCAATGTTTCAACACGGTTAGGAACTTATGGATAGAGACTAAAAGCTATTAATCCATCAATCCTGCTAGTTGTGTGTCTGACTTTGGAGGGCAAGGTCTGCTTTTTCTGAGTGTCTATATTCTAATCTATGAAATGGGACAGCTGCCCATTAACTCAGCTGCCTCTTAGAAGCATGGCAAGAATTAAATCAGATAATATACGGACAGTCCTTAACGCAGTACCTGGTACATAGTCAAACCTCAATGCATAGTTAGAAGATTATTCTATAAGGACCTGTGGTTATCGATCAACCCAACCCTCATGTTGTGCAGATGAAGAAACTGAGGCACTAGGACAATAAATTGCGATCTACTAATTGGCAGAATTTAGGAATGGGACCAGTCTTAGGCTACCCAGCTAGTGTTCTTTAAAAACATATTCAATTATATTTATTGAGTATACTGTAACTCCAACAGGAAATGGATTGGTATTATAGTATTTTAAGGTAATCCCAGAGAATTAATTGGAGCTTGTCACATTTTTGAGAAATTTTGTTAAGGGCATTTTCAGCTTTACATGTCAGGGATAACAAACCACAGATAGGCAAAAAAAACTTGGCTTTTTGTAAATTAAGTCTGCTTTTAAAACTAGGCCAAAAAATAACATTTAAAAACAGGGTTAAACATTCCACATTGTATATTAAATCATCACATGGTACCCCATAAATGTATAAGTTATGATTTAATAAACATTAAGTTAAAAAAAACAGGGAATAGAATAAAGAATAATTTTTTGGCATGGGGGTGCTAGTTACTTGAGTTGATATGATCAGAGAAGAGCTCCCTGAAAAAGTGACATTGGGGTTAGAGTCTTCACAGTGTGAAGGAAGCAGCGTGCAAACACCTGGGCAGATGGAACCACAAGTGCAAAGGCCCTGAGGTCAGAGGAGCATGGTGTGTTCCAAGAATTGGAAAGTATTCCAGTGTGACCAGAACATAGAAGGAAAAAGAGGAAAGTGATTGGCAGGTGTGATCCATATCACTATAATATATAAAAAGGATTGGACATCATGTCCACCCATGCGCATGTTTAATAAATGACACAGCTATCATAAGTATTTCTTTTAAAGCCAAGGCCAGTGTTTGTAAATCATCAGACATAGCTCCCAGCAGACAGTCAGCCCTCTATAAATGGTGGTCATTGTCATTACGTAAAAAAAGTAATCAGTGCAAAATTTAACAGGGTGTTTGGCACATAGTCAACGTTCAAAACCACCTTTTTAAAAAGGCAAAATGATATTGTTATGTTATTAGGTATGGCATTAATATAGAAAATTGCAATAGATATTTGCACATTTGTTAAAGGAACAAGCAAAAGTCAACACAGTACTCAGTAGACTGAGCAGCGAAAAACCTGTATACTATTTGGCTAACACTAAATTATTGAGTCTTTCTACAGTGGCAAAGTTTTCTTAATTATTTTATTTTATTTTATTTTATTGTTGCATTTTATATTTTATACAGAGTCTTACTCTGTGGCCAGGCTAGAGTGCCGTAGCATCATAGCTCATAGCAACCTCAAACTCCTGGGTTCCAGCAATCACCTTGCCTCAGCCTCCTGGGTAACTGGTACTACAGGCACCTGCCACAAGACCCAGCTAGTTTTTCTATTTTTAGTAGAGATGGGGTCTCACTCTTGCTCAGGCTGGTCTCTAACTCCTGAGTTCAGACAAACCACCGGCCTCGGCCTCCCAGAGTGCTGGGATTACAGGTATGAGGCCACCATGCCTAGCTTTTTTTATATTTTTATTTTTTTATTTTATTTTAGTTTTGAGAGACAGTAGCTCTTCTCTCCTGAGGAATTATTGGGTAATGGGGCCCAAATATAAACCGAAAGCAGCGTGACTAAAGTTGGTGCTTGCTGCCTCATACGAAACAATACTATGTTGCCTTTTTATTTTTTATTTTTTTATTTTTTTTAATTTTTTGCAGTTTTTGGCCAGGGCCGAGTTTGAACCCGCCACCTCTGGTATATGGGGCTGGCATCCTATTCCTTGAGCCACAGGAGCCACCCTATGTTGCCTTTTTAAAAAGGTGGTTTGAACGTTGACTCTGTGCCAACACCATCCTAAATTCGGTGCTACTTTTTTAATGAGATACAGCCATCCATCCTTTATACTTTCTTAACTGGGAAGCATTGCTCACAAAGCCCTACACTGGACCCCATTCTTTAGAAAATCCTCAACTAAGCTCAAAGAGAAACCCGAGGAAGGGGAAAGGAACAGCCACAGGGTAGCTACCCTGTGATCTCTGTTGTCTGGCTTAACGCTCACAGCTTTTGAAGGTAGGTGTCATTATCATCACAGCTAAACATGAGGAAGCCAGCACCCTAATAAATATTCCTGGAATTCTCCTAGAATCAAGTGGTGGGTGACAGGACAAGTATTTGAAGCTGAGCTCTTATCTGCTCCAGGCCAGTGCCTGGAAGATCAGCCAGTGCTGGGTCCACACAACAAGAGGGAGCAGCCCACCCCTTCCTGGGCATCAGAAGGCAAACCCAGTGCATTTTCAAGTTCCACATAACTTGGTAAAACATATCTTAATGACATTAACCCTACAATATTTTAAGGTTCTCCCTTCCTTTGCAGAAAAACATAGACACTCCACTTCCAAATGCCTGGCTAAAGAGAAAATAAAGCTCTCTCTTGTTTCTTCCAAAAGGAAGCTCAATTTCATTGGGGAGAAGTCACTCTCTCCCATCAGAAGAATGAATTAACCAATATTTTTTCTTTTCAGATTTCCTTTTGCTTAGTCTCTCTCTCACACAAAAGCCAGGAAACATGCCTTCCCCAGAGCACCACTGGTGGACCCCAAGTGATACACCTCCTCCAGCCAGACTCTGTAGGACTCATCCGGCATCATCTGCCCTGGCAGAGGGTAGCCAGGCATCCCCCACCCAAAGAACAATGCAGCAGCTCTTACAACTTCATTTGAGGCTGGTTGAAAATAGGACAGGAGACCCAGGGCTCCAAAATCATAGCATGAAGCTTTTGTTCAGGAGTCCCTCTTAGAAGCAGGAATGTTCGTCTGGCTTGATGTGTCCAAGGAGACCCAGAAGGCCTAGATGCATTAGAAGCGGGGAAAAACAAAGAAGGACATGGACAGCCAGGCACGGAAGGCCTCAGGTTTCACTGAGCAGTTTGCTCTCACTCAGGCTCATGAACGTTCATAAACACCATTTGCAATTCTTCTCCTCCCAGTTTTCTCAAAGATCCTTGGAGTCATCTGGGGACAAAAATACCAATTTTATAAATAAAGAAACTGAAGCTGATAGGAAGCTGACTCATTTGGGGATTCCTGGGAAATTCTCCAGGAAGCTATCTCGATCTCCAAATCATTTGTTCTGAAGTCAGGAACTTGACTGGGACCCTCAGGACTACAACTTAAGCCTCAGTTTCCTCACCCATAAAATAGGGCTAATGAAAACAGCTATATCATGAGGATATTGTTATGATTAAGGAGATGATCTTGGTAAAAGAGGCAGCAGTCGGGGCCCCTTCTGGAGACAGAAAGCATGCAGTAGTATGAACAGAGGTTTAATATAAAGCTACTATCCCCAACCCCCAGGCCACGGACAAGGAATCAGGCTGCACAGCGGGACATGAGTGACACTTCATCTCTGTTTACAGAGGTTCCCATTGCTCACGTCACTGCCCGAGCTCTGCCTCCTGTCAGACCAGCAGGGGCATTGGATTCTCACAGGGGCATAAACCCTGCTGTAAACTGCACATGTGAGGGATCAGGGTTGCACGCTCCTTACGAGAATCTAATGTCCGATGATCTGAGGAGGAGCTGAGGTGGTGATGCTAGCACCAGGGTGTGGCTGCAAGGATTTATCATCGTTAGCAGAGAAGTTTGATTGCACAGAGACTATAATATATCAATGGGTTGCAGATTCAGATCAAAACCACCCCCTCAGGTCCATGGAAAAATTGTCTTCCATGATAGTTCCATGGAAGGTTCCATGATAGGGACCACTGCTATAAAGTATTATTATTTGTAGGAGATTAGCCACTTAAAGGGGATTAAAGAGAGCTCTAAAAAATATCCTAAGTCTGAGAGAGAGAACCTAAGGAACAAACTTGGAAGAGGACTCCCCCCAGCACCAAGGCTGAGATTTAGACCCCCCCTTACAGCACATGACTATAGCCCATGATGGCAGAGTCATTGGCCCCAGATGACACCAGGCAGCAGAGCAGCAACCACAAGGACACAAACCTTCCTGCGAGATGCTGCCAGTCAGGGAGGCACCGATGGGTGTCCGTGTACTGCGGGCCCATGTGCACCCCAGCAGTGAGCCAAAAATAGCACAACTGCACCAGGAAGAAAAGCCTCTAGGGTCCCTCCAGTGCCCCTGCCAGCTAGCATGAAAAAACACTCCAGTGTCACAAGCAGAGCCATAAAGAGTAGATTTGGATCTGAGCAGTGATAAATCAGTAACTGACACTGAGGCCTGGTTATCACCATTGCTTCTCCCATGGAGTCACACTGTCAGAGTGCATGGGACATGGGGATACAACAGTGAGTGCATCTGGCATCCCCCCTAAACTCTGAATTGGACTTGTCGTCTGATGAGTGTCCAGAAATGGCACTCAGAGCTCCCAGAAGGCTGTGACCTTCTGCTCCACCAGCCAGGATCAGTGAGGCTCTCTCCCTGCTAAGCTCACACATACTGGGGAAGGCATCTGCAACCGTCTGAGCTGCCAGCTGTCCACTTGTCAGATCCCCCCAGACTCAAAGGTAACATCAGTTTTAATCATGGTCACAGGAGGGCATTGGCCAAAACAAATCAGATAAAATGCCGCCTCCTGTCTGACTCCCACCTTCCCATCAGAGAGTCCCTTATAGTCATTATAGATAACACAGGACAACTTGGCACCATCATTGCCGAACACACAGTAATAGACATTGACTCACCTTACAACTAGGGAGGGGTCTGAATCAGAACTAAAGAAAAATGCCCGTAATTGGGTAAAGATCACATCAGATTTGGTAACATCTGGAAGAAGCTGAAAGACTTCTTTTTAAAAGAATTTGCTTTCTGAAGACTCCAGCATCATCCAGCTTGTAAGTAGGGTTTGGCTGGAATAACCCCCTGAGGAACTTTTCTGCCCCTAGCTCCCACAGGGAGGGAACAGTGTGTGCCCTAGCTTGGGATAAAACTGAAAAGAGGATTATGGGGGAAAGGCCCTGCAGGTCTCATAGTTCCACAGCCAGCATCTGCCAAGGATGGGCCCAGGAGCGCCCTAAGGGTCCTCAGGCCACAGGAGACAGCCATAACCCATCATTGTTAGATAAACAGTCCAAGGACCGAAATAACCTAGAAATGATGACATTCTGAAACAAAGTGGTGGGTCTTGTGTCCAGGAATTTCCCTTTGAGGAAGAAAAAAAGGGGCATCCTGTTCAGCTGTGCCACTAGCAAGAGAGGAGCATCTCAGCACAGTGGGTATAGCTGTGCTCCAGGCAGGGCTGGCCTGGGCTACAGCACTTTTTTCATCTACATTTTTGAGGTGCTTTCAATTTCTTCTGAACGGGCATCTCCCAGTTATCCTGCCTGAAAACTGTCCCCCACCAGCTTAAGACATACTTTCCTTTACCAGAGTGATCCCACCAGGGAGCTGCCAAGACCCGTGGCACCCAGAAAACCTGGGGGGACTTGTCTTCAAGTTTGGGGGGAGCTCTTCAGAATCACAAGGCTCTACAGCAAGGTATGGGGGTCCTCCAGAGCCTGAACCTTGTACTTAAAAATGAACATATCTAATCCAATCAGCTTGTTTTCCCAATGAGGTATCTAGGGTTCAGTGTGGTAATGGACTAGTCTGAGAACACACAGTTAGCAGTCAGAAGTGGATCTGATGTCCCCTCCGGTCCACCCATGCTTCAGCTACCTTAATGATGTCTACAGAGATTAGTGTCCAAGGTAATCTTGTTTTGCATGTCTGTTCTTAGTTTAAGCATGAAAAATTACTTTAGTTGGACAGGACACTGCAGGGACAGTGTTGAGGGCTAGGATTAGGGCATGGGCTAGGGTTTGGACCAGGATGAGGTTTAGGAAAATAGTTTAAGAGAATGGAGTAACATCTTCCTCTAATGTAGCTCAATTTTTCATTTTTACTTGGTCTGTGGTAGGTCCTTGAATATGAACAAAGTTACAGATTAAGTCAGTACATTGACAAGTTCTAAAGGAAGAATTTATGTCTTAGTTATTCTATAGTCTCACAGTACTGAAGCCAATATGTATCCTCTGTGGACTACTGTGTAGCAAACTACTCTATCATGCTTAAAATAACTGTTTCATTGCATTGTTATAAGAGATAAGCACCCCTTGCTCAGACATGGCAGTTCACTTCAATGTGCTCCCCCAGGAGATTGATTCTGAGAAAGATTTCTTTAAAGATCGAGCTTCTGTACCTGCCTATAGATATGCAGAAAGACTCTCTTTGTTAAGGAATTCTGGAGAATCAGCTGGGGGTCTAGCATCTAGGGGTGAACAAACAGTCTTCCAGCATTGGGTTGTATTCTCTGCCTTCTTCCTTAATTAACATTATAATTTCATAGTTTCAGTTTGGGCTAGCAAGGACAGACAGCCAGTCTGCTTTATGTTTTTACTCTAAACAAGATCAATTGTATATGTGTTCCTCAGCCTTCACACTAAATTGTAATCTTAATGGCGACTTCCTAATGTTACTTCACTTCTTTGT
>CAUYQV010088415.1:0-41155 GCA_963574575.1 Galagoides demidoff
AGCATTTTCTTTTTCTTTTTTTGAGACAGAGCCTCAAGCTGTCCCCCTGGGTAGAGGGCTGTGGCATCACAGCTCACAGCAACCTCCAACTCCTGGGCTCAAGCGAGTCTCCTGCCTCAGCCTCCCAAGTAGCTGGGACCACAGGCACCCGCCACAACGCCTGGCCATTTTTTTGGTTGTAGCCATTGTTGTTTGGCAGGCCTGGGCTGGATTTGAACCCGCCACCTTAGGTGTATGTGGCTGGTGCCTTAGCCACTTGAGCCACAGGCGCCAAGCCTGCAGCATTTTCGTAATAGCAAAAGATCAAAAATGACCCAAACATCTAACGTGGGCCATTTAAATAACTTAGAGCACAGGAAACTGTCCTCCCATTGGAAGGACAAGGAGCCTTTCTGTTAGAAGGGAGGGTGCTCAGAACCCAGCAGAACCTTCGTAGGTCGACCACCCAGGGGACTGTAACAAACCCACAGGGGTGGTCCCCGGGAGGAACTAGGCCTGCTATGCTGATACGTACATGCGGTGCGTGCCCACTTTGTGAGAATTAGGTCAATTTAAGGAGGTGGCCAGGGTGGGGAGGCAGTCAGCTATATTGTTAAGTGAGAGAAAGTTGGAAGCAGACCATTTTGATTCCCCAACCCAAGGAACTAATACCCAGAACCCTGAGTGCTGGCTGTATCTAGTGGGTGAGATGTCTGTTTCCTTCGACTGTGTTTGCACAGGCGGAAAACAGAAATCAGAAGCGGACCTGTGTTAGCTTTCTCTCCTTTTGCCTCTTCCGTCCTCATTAGGTACATGTACTGGACCGACTGGGGTGAGACGCCCCGGATTGAGCGGGCTGGGATGGATGGCAGCACCCGGAAAATCATCGTGGACTCAGACATCTACTGGCCCAATGGGCTGACCATTGACTTGGATGAGCAGAAGCTCTACTGGGCGGATGCCAAGCTCAGCTTCATCCACCGAGCCAACCTGGACGGGTCGTTCCGGTAGGTGCCCACCCGGTCCTGGGCCCTCCCTTCCCATTGCCCCCAGTGATCCCACGGCTTTTGAAGACAGTCCTTCTTCACTCTGGCCCACGGTCCCCTGACTGAAACCCTGGGGACCTGAGGAATGTAGGGCTTCTGAGAACTTGGAAGGGTGGAGTACCCACGCTGCATCTGACACATGCCGAGTGAGACTGGGCAGCAGCTGCCACGCGGCACCTGGATATTCTATAGTGTGACGTGGAATGTTCACTCTGTGTGGGGGCAGACGAGATGAACAGTAGCATGGCATCCACGCCCAGGGTCTCCTACCAAATGCAGAATGAAAACTCTTCCAGTTTTCAGAGTGTTTTGGATTTTGGAATCATGCACAAGGGATTGTGGCCAGACTGGGTTGCGAACACTTCACTTCCGTGTCCAAGCTGTCCTCGCCCTGTCCCACCTCAGCTCATAGTCATCATGAAGGCAGCGGCAGGGACTGCCTCGGTCATTAGGGGCCGTCTCGGGCATCATTAACATCCCCAGCCTTGCCGGATGGCCTTATGCATAGTAAGTGCTCAGCAAAATAAGCTGAATGAATGAAGGAACATGAGTTTTTCCTTGGCTGGGTGGTTGCCTTCAAAGCTTTTGGGTCAGCTTCGTTTCACAGCCCCCACCTCATGACGCCTTAGAGAAACATCATCCATGTGTGACGAAAAGGCTATTTATTCACTGACCAACTTCTGCCTGCTGTCTGTGAGCCGGGCTCGGGGCTCCTCTAGGGAGGGCAAACCCCATTTCTGTGCTGGTGATGCTCCTGGCTTAGGTGGGGGGTGTGTGTGTGTCAATGCCAAGGCACCTTAGTGACATTGTATGGGAGGACTCAATGGCTGGATTCCTGCATGCCCAGGCAAGCCCACTCGAACAGACATGAAGATGTCAGCACATTTGCTCCATGTCATCCAGGCCTTGGGAGTTAGTTATCTGTTGTAACAAAATACCCCGCAACTTAGCAGTGTGAAATGGCAAAGAGGTTTTGCGGGGAAGAGGTGTTGGCACCTAGGAGTGGCTTGGTTGGGTAGTTCTGGCTCAGGGTGTGTCCTGGTCAAGCTCCTGGCCAGGGCTTCAGTCATCTGAAGGTTTGATGGAGGCTGGAAGATCTTCCAAGCTCACGGTCATGGTCATGGCAGGAGGCCCCACTTCCTCCTGGGCTGCTGCTTAGGCAGAGCCGTGCATCTCAGGCTGGTTTAGAAACATTCTGTCCCATTGTCCCTGGAAGCACGGATTGCCTGGGTCAGGGTCTCATTTGAGATTTGGCAATGGGGCTACCCTGGGGACTGTGATTCTTTTTTTTTTATTTGAGACAATCTCAAGCTTTCGCCCTGGGTAGAGTGCCATGGTGTCACAGCTCATAGCAACCTCAAACTCTTAGGCTTAAGCAATTCTCTTGCCTCAGCCTCCCAAGTAGCTGGGACTCTAGGCACCCACCACAATGCCCAGCTATTTTTTTTTTAACGCAGTCGTTTAGCTGGCCCAGGCTGGGTTCAAACCCGCCAGCGTCAGTGTATGTGGCCAGCGCCCTACCCACTGAGCTATGCTCAGTCCTACTCACTGGGACTGTGGTTCTTAAGAGCTGATTGATCCTGGCAGTTATGAACATAGATTTGAGGCTGGAAAGGCTGCAGGCTGGAGGCGCCCTGGTCAAGGGACAGTGAGGGTGATGATGGCAGCTGAGACGTGGGAATGGGGGTGGTGACCTTTCCATAGCACTGTTTCCAGGGACATTTGTCAGGTCATTTAATGCTTACCCCAGCCCCGTGGAGGGTCGCTGCTGTGACGCCTGTTAGAAGGATGCACAGAGAGGCACGTGACCTCATCCAAAGCCACACGGGCAGTCAGCCAGGGTGGGAGCCCAGGAGCTGTGGCTCAGGGTGAGCTCTCAGCCCCTCTCCTACCTGCCTTACCACCTTCTGGCTCTGCAGGCAGCTGACGCTCCTCACAGATGGCCCACAAGGGCTGCTGAGTGGAAGCAGAGCTTGGAGGACAGAGAGACCTGCACGGCCCTCTCTTAACTGTCACTGTGTCTGGGGGGGCTTCACTGCTCAGAGCCTCGGGCAGGATACTTGCAGGTCCTGGAAGGGTGTTCTGTGAGTCTGATGTGGCAGTGGCACCTGGACTCGGTGCACGCTCAGGGTGGGCTGCCGTGCTTGGCATGCCCCTGGGTCTGGTGGGAAGTGGAAGGGAGGAGGAAGGGGGCGTCTTGCACACTGTGGGGTCCTGGCAGGAGGGACAAGGGTGGCGAAGTTTGCTGAGGCAGGGTGAAGGGGCAGCCTGAGAAATGAGGGGTGTCCGGTTTCTCTGATCTAACATTGGCAACGTTGTGGAAACCGTTGGGTGATTCCTTAGTATGTAAATGTTGATTTAATATTTACATGAGGTCAGCAATTCCCCTTCTAGGTATAGGCCCCAAAGAATGGAAAATAGGTATTCAAATAAAGGACCATATGGGAATGTCTGTTAGCAGCTTTAGTCACTGTAGCCAAAAGGTGGAAATGGCAGCCCTGGCAGATGGGTATAGGGACACATTGTAGCCTGTACATATGCAGAAAACTGCAGCCAAGCACAGACCTGGGCTGCAACACTGGGGAGCCTTGCAAACATTGCACTGAGTGAAAGGAACCAGACACAAAAGGCCACGTACTGTGTGAAGTATCCAGAATATTTATTGGTAAATCTGCAGGGACAGAAGGTAGGTGGGTGGTTGCCCAGGGCTGGGGGTTCAGGGAATAGGCAGTGACTGCTAAGGAAAAGGGGTGGGAGTAGTGGTCACACAGCACTGAATTATTCACTTTAAACTGGGAAGTACTGTGTGGATTTCAACATAGTACATTTTTTTAAAAAAGTAGCATCAACAAAACAAGAGACAGTGGGTCAGGAAAGCACATGAGCTGATGGTTTTCCCCTCCAGTTCCACTTACTGCATGTTACCCTCTCTGGGGACACAGTGGTCATCTCCCGCTGGCAGGCCCCTCCTCAGGGAGCCTAGTGTGGGGTGAGGGTAGTGGTCATGAAACAAATGATTACCCATTACCAATGCTCATGATCTCGGCCAACTTAAGTCCTCATTTGGGGAGCATTGTAAGCACCTAGAAAAGCTTTTCCTTGTTTAATTTACTCTGAAAACTTAAATTATGGGCATTACAAGAACAGGCAAGCGCCTTCAGCCAGGTTGGTGTTATTGTTAAGCCTTGGGGCAGGAGAGGGACACTTGTCACCAGCTCTTTGTCACCCAGGGTTCACTCAGAAGAGTGTCACCCCACTCTTCTGTGGGGGAGACTTTGACAGTTGATCTGCGGGACCCCATGTGTCACTGTCACTGACAGTGGGTGGCTGGGTTTGGGAGGAGCCATGGGCACCCAGCAGAGGTTTCGTGGAGACAGGCAGGCGGGGTGCGACTCTTGGTCCCTTTCTCGGGTCTCGCTTTGCGGAGTTTGGTGCAGTGAGGATGCTCTCCTGATGGCTTCCCCGCCTCCCGCCTGCAGGCAGAAGGTGGTGGAGGGCAGCTTGACGCACCCCTTTGCCCTGACGCTCTCTGGGGACACGCTGTACTGGACAGACTGGCAGACCCGCTCCATCCACGCCTGTAACAAGCGGACTGGGGAGAAGAGGAAGGAGATCCTCAGTGCCCTCTACTCCCCCATGGACATCCAGGTGCTCAGCCCAGAGCGGCAGCCTTCCTGTGAGTGCCCAGGCCAGGCAGGGGCTGGCGGTGCCTACCTCCCTGGGGCCGTCTTTCTGGGCCCCCTGCAGAAGCCAGGGTCTGGGGGGCAGCCTCTCTAAGGGGTTCCTGTGGAGACAGAGGGAGGTGTGTGCAGGGGCTGGACAGTCCAGGGTGGGTGGGACACAGACCTCACCCCTCCACAGAGTTCATGGTGGCTGCTCCTGGGCTCAGAGGTGGCAGTGGGGATCCACTAGCACAGTCCCCAGCAGCCCCGTTTTGAAGGCCCGAGGGAAGTTAACATGCTTATTACTCAAAGACCTGCTGTCCGTCAGTGACTCTCACTGCAGGCTGCCCTGGGTCGTGGTGGAGGCGCCTCGTGGTGAGGCTCCAGAGATAGGCGATCAGTGGGGTGAGGGCCCTGGGCTTACCCAGTCCTGTGGGGATGATCATCTCCCCCCATGGGATCAGGGATGGGAATCTGGGGTCAAGCCATTGTAGAAGAGTTGCATTTTGACCCTCAGGTGGGGGTCCAGAGGTGGCAACAGTTCTCAGTGTAGGACAGAGGGCCGGCAGGGCTGGCTCTCTGGAGATAATCAGTAAGGATGTTCTGGTTCAGGGTAGCCTGTGTGCCTCAGCCGGCGTTAGGGAGGGCAGCGCTTCCTGTCCGTGAGGTGGCTGTGCTAATGACTCCATCTTTTAGGGGTGCTCGACCCTGGCTTTCCCTGGGCGGCTGGAGGAGCCAGAAGTGTTTATTGAGTTTAGCTCAGTTGCTTGTTGGTCCCTGAAGGACTTGGGAAAGGGACGGGCTCTGGGAAGAGTCCCTGTAAGAGGTGCGGCCCCAGTCTGAGTGAGGTGACCAAGCCTCTGTGTGGACCTGTGGGGTCCAAGCACATCTGCAAGACAGGGCAGGCTTTGTGCCTGGGAGCCCCTGACTTTGTGGTCATCACCACTGCTGAACGGCTGAGCCCGAGACCCTGCTGTTGGCGCATGGAGGGCAGCCTTCACAGAGGGGGTGTCCCCTGGGGCACCCTGAGCAGAAGACAGGGTGATGGGGCAGGTGGAGAGGATGCCCGCTCTGGGGACAGGCACTTCTGGGCTGTGAGGGTGGCCAGGAAGGTCACCGCTGGTTTGAAGATACTGCAGATCACTCGGCAAGGCTGAAGGCCTGAGGTGGAGGGTGGGCAGCCCCAAGGCAGGACAGAGGTGTGCCGTGGGGAAGGGCCCTGGTGCCACATGGGGATGGCGTATGGGCAGGGGACCATGCTGGGGACGTCATGGGCGCTGAGGAGGTGGGTGTTTGACTCATCTGGAAACAAGTGAGTCTCGGGAGGAGGTGGTGTGGGTTGAGGCCTCGTCTGGAACTTTCTCTCCCTCTGTCCTTTTTTCCCAGTCCACACTCAGTGCGAGGAGGACAATGGCGGCTGCTCCCACCTGTGTCTGCTGTCCCCGAGGGAGCCCTTCTACACGTGTGCCTGTCCCACTGGCGTGCAGCTCCAAGACAATGGCAAGACGTGCAAGGCAGGTGAGGCAGAGCACTGGCCGCCGCGGGGCGGGACCTGGCCAGGTGTGACCTGGCTGCTGCCAGCTTGGGAAACGCTGCTGAACCTGTTCAAAATGGTCTCGGTGAAACACATGGGCTCCGTGCCAGGCAGACTTTGGCGCTTACTGGGCTGGGATTCGAGGTCAGATCTGCGCTCTGTGCCGGGCAGACTTTGGTGCTTACTGGGCTGGGACTTGAGGTCAGATCTGGGCTTTGCTGCCTGCCAGGTGGCTGGTCTCAGGCCTGTTACCAGCCATTCCTGGGTCTGGGTCCCCCTGCCTGTAAAATGACACCGTAGCAGCTGAGCACGGCTGCGCCCATGGTGACCGCAGCCTGCATCGCTGTCGTCAGCTGTTAAACGCACTGTCTATCGCAGGAGAGCGCAGCGGTGCTAGAGGACGCTGGGCAGCTGGAGCTGCCACGGTCCTGTGCCGGACAGACAAGCTGCTTTCCTCCCCTCCCCTCTGTGCACACCCAGTGCGCCACAGCGACACCCACAGCCTGGCAGCGGGGTCCTCTCCTGCTTTTCTGCTTTTTCAGGCACATTTTCCCTTGTTGGTGGGAATGAGTAATTAGGTTCATCCTTGCGTCTCATTCCTGTGGCGTTTTCATGCTGTGGTATCTCCCCCATGGAAGTGTGTGTAGGTCACAGACGCGCCCTTAGTGGGCACTCTTCTGGCGCAGGGGTTAAGTGGAATTCCCTCCCCACGCACAGTTTGTTTGCTTTGGTTTGATATCTTCCCACGTTTTCACTCCCCCCTTCTCAGCACTGGCTGCTGCCAGGGGGCTCTTCATCTCCAAACGCTGGGTTCTCATGGGTGGGGGGCTTTTCTGGAAATGATGCACGACCAGGACATAGCCTGTCTTTGGGGTGCTCTGGGGCCCAGCACAGCTACACAGCTATCTGGGCTTCTGGAGCTGACCCCAGGGCCTGGCATGTGAGGCATTAGGAAAGCAGCTGTCCCTGAGACCAGTCCTCACTGCAGGAGGCAGACCGGGGCCTGTGCTAACTTCCTGTACCAGCGTCCCACTTGGGGAAGGAAGGGAAGGCAGGGGCTTCCTAGGTGAGCTGGCTCCCAACATGAAAACTGTCCACGTGGCAGGGACTCCGGTGATAGCTCACTGGAAGCCCTCTCTGAGTGTCTGGGTGAGGGGAGAAATTTCCTCCCTCTGCCCCAGCTGCTGCCCAAGCACGCGGAGGTTCCATCTCCAGAAGCCGTCCTGGTCCCTGTGCCCTGGGAGAGCTGTGGTCTGTACTGCGTACAGCAGCCAGGGACTCTGTGTGGGGTCGTGGCATTTGTGGTGGGGCGGAGTTCCTGTCTGCTCCCCAGCAGCCTTCCACTTCAGGTGAGGATGCACTGGGTTGTCCAGGACACGCTGCCCTGCTCTTAACAAGAGCAGAACATCTTCCGTGAAGACTTGGCTGTTTTGCCAAAGCTGTTTTGCTGCAGTGGCTACTACAGTGACACCTGGGGAGTCTCCCCCAAAGGGTCTTATTTTCTCAAGTAGGGAGAGGGAGGGATGCCACCAGGTGAGAAGTGGGGACATGGCAGCGCAGTCCTCACGGTGCTGGGCTCCTGAGCACTGCCGGGAGCCAGCGCCATTCCCAGGCAATGAGCAAGGCTGACGGGAGCCCGGTCCTCTGCTGCTTACTCTCCAGGGCTGGGCAGGGGAGATGGACAGCACACGTGAGTCAGTGAGCCCTGGGGGTATTAGGCACCTGTGGCCCTTTGCTGCTTACTGTTCACCTTGGCCTGGAGGTGATGTTGAGAGAGGAGCTGAATCCAAGTACAGGTACTCAGTCCAGGCAAGCCGCTCATGAAAGATTCAGGGACACCAGGGGATTGGACGAAGCAAGTTAAGGGTGGGTGATAGACCACTCTGGAGGGGGAGGAGCAGTGTGACCATGTTACATCAGCCCTCCCACTTTACTGATGAAACTGAGGGTAAGTCACGGCCTGGGGTCACCCACAGCAGGGGCACAGGTGGGGCCCCTGCCTGGACCTCAAAGGCATGAGTTCATTGCTGTGTCTGCCCTGGGTCAGGGGTCAAGGTCCTGGTCTCCCTCTCAGCCTGTCCTGGACCCCTGGCCCACTCCCTGGTGGGGGAGGTGCCTCAGCTTCATGTAGCAGTAGGGTTAACCTTCTTAGAGTTTGGTTTCTCCCTCTCCTGGCAGGAAAGGGGGTCCTGGTGGCAGGGAGCAGTCACCACAGTTAGGACCAAGAGATAGCGGGGAGCGTCACCAGGAGATAAAAACAGGTAGTCCCATCCTGACAAATTTGAAAACTATGGAGCTTGCAGATTCTGAGTTTCGGTGAATAATTGCTGCGCACCTCTGTGTGCTGGGAGACAGAATAAAGCTGGTAATGAACCAGCCTATCGCCTGCACCCACTGTGGGTGTGCTGGCTGGAGCAGCCGTCAGGAAGCAATTGGCACACACGTCAGTGAAGTCAGGACAGACTTGGGGACAAGGAATGGAGAATACAAAAGGGGCTGGGAAGGGGACTGCTGTGCGGGGCACATGGCTGCCTGAGCTGCTGGCTGGGGTCTCTCCAGGGAGCACCATCCCAGCTGAGACCGGAGGGCTGAAGGGAAGAGGAATGACATAAGGAACAGCATGTGTGGGGACCCTGAGGCGTTTATTTCACTTGATGTACTGTGGGAGCATTTTCAATCTCAGGAGGTAAATGTGTGTCAAAAACAGGAATTTTAGACCCTGAAGGACATCTTTTTAAGCAGACATCATTTAGCCATCTTTTCCCTTTTTTTTTGTTTTTTGTGGTTTTGCTATTTCTTTCTTTCTTTTTTTTTTTTTTTTGAGACGGAGCCTTGAGCTATCCCCCTGGGTAGAGTGCCATGACATCACAGCTCACAGCAACCTCCAACTCCTGGGCTCAAGAGAGTCTCCTGCCTTCACCTCCCAAGTAGCTGGGACCACAGGCGCCCGCCACAACGCCTGTCCGGTTTTCGGTTGCAGCCATCATTGTTGTTTGGCGGGCCCGGGCTGGGGATTCGAACCGCCACCTTAGGTGTACGTACGTGGCTGGCACCTTAGCCGATTGAGCCATAGGCGCCGAGCCGATTTTGCTATTTCTAAGTCTCACTACTGTGGGGGTGAGAGCTGGTGTGGGGCCTGGACCCTAGAGTCAGGGAGGTGGGTCTGGTGTACGTTGCCACCCCTGACTGGTGGCGGCTTCCCAAGCACTGATTCGATCGGTTGGAGATGTCCACTCTGGGAGAGCTTGGCCACACATGGAAGCAGGTGTGGTGACCATCTCTGCACCCAGTATATCCCAGCTGGGCAGTGTGCGGATACTGGTGGAATCAGTAGGAGATGGACACGGCCTGGCAGAGGAACTTGGGCAGGGAGCTTGTGTCAAGGGGCCCCCGTGGCTCCCTTGCTCATCAGAATTCCAGGAATGGGTGTGGGTAAAATAGGCTGCAGGCCCCAACAGCATCCCAGAGTCCCAGTCCAGTGAGGTGGCTCTTCTGGCCAACCCTGGAGTTCCCCAAGGACAAGCCTAGGCTACTTTGGGTTGCAAAGGGGCGTTGATCATCCAGGGGTGCCTGTGGCCTTGCCACCTGGTGCCTTCTGCTCTCATCTATGTGATGGGGGCCATAGGCCCTGCCCAGGAGGCACCCGTGTGTTAACAGGAACAGAAGGTGCCGCACAGGGTGCCTGGCACGTGGTAGGTGCACAGTGCACAGCAGTCATGTCTGCATCCGCACCCTCCTTGCTGGCATGTTGTCACATGATTGGCACCTCAGGTTCTATGGCCGGTGCCAGGAAGGTTCACCTGAGGTGTGGATCTGTCTCTAGGGTCCTCCTGCACCAGGTTGGACTGTTGCTGGGTGGCCAGTGGAGCATGCTAATTTCATTTCCAACTGCTGGAGGCAGGGGCCGGGGCTCAGATGGAGCCCCTGACTCATTTTTGGTTCCCAGCATCTGATTGCTGAGCCCTGGGGCCTGGCTGCCCTTGGCTGAGCCCTTTGAGGGCATGGTGGGCCTTTTGGAAATGGTTGCTACTTGGCCGCATCTCCAGGCCCAGAGCAGCCCTGGGGAGTCCTCAGAGCTCACTGTCCTGTGACTGGGTGGGTGGGGCAGGCAGGGGGTGAGCCCCTGTGATGGGCAGAGTAGAGGAGGTTGCCTGTGGTGGCAGGGCCAAGCGGGGCTTCCCAGAGGAGGCAACACCAGCGAGTTGGCCTAAGCCCAGGTGGCTGTGCAGTGTGGAGCTGACACCACAGACACCTGCGGGGTTGAACCAGTGGATCAGCAGCCAGTCCTGCCCTTGCTATGGGAAACACCTGCAGTCCAGAGCTGCCAGGGCAGAGGGGTCCGGTGCACTACCCCAGCTTCCTTCAGCAGGTTGGCAGTGGCCACATTCCCTGGTGACTTAGCCATTTATGGGCCATCTTTCTCTGGTCTTGTGGGGACTGTTTTTGCCCCAGCTGTTAGAGGTCAGCTTGAGATTGCCAGGAATGCTGGACAAAGATGATTTTGCGTCCTTCAGAGGCCCTGCTTAGGCAGGAGTGGGCCGGCTTGGGGACATCCACACAGTCAGGGCAAGGACTTTTTTACTTTTTACACAGCCTGAATTTTTCTGCTTTGACTCCAGCTGCCTTGTCTGGGATGTGTGTCAAAGGGAGGAAAACTCTCATGGATGAGACACAAAAGGGATAGACCAGGAGTCTTACTTTGCATGAGAATGTGACTGTTGGGTTCACTTTTTAAAATAAACGTGGTTCCCAAGCTTGGCCTCTTTGTGGGCTGCCTAGAGACGCCCCATGTGCTTCCCGTTAATTAACTGGTTGGCACCACCGGGTGCTGATGGTTGCTTCTCTCTCCTTTTGCCTGGACCCATCGGAAGTTGACATGTTCCTGGGGCAGCTGGCCTGGGAGAGGGGAAGCAGGTTTTCTAAAGTTTGAGAATGAAGAAGAAACCTAGAATCTTCTCAGAAGCATTTCAAGGAGACAAAGATGGCTTTCTGCAAAGCTGAGGTGGTTCTAGAAAGTCTTTCCGTACTTTGTAATCCAGAGAGACTGGGGATGAGTAGATTCCGTCCTGGAGGAGTCTCGGTCTGTTTGGAGGACAGATGCAACCCCGCAGACCCAGAGAAGCGGGTCAGAGACACCCTGGGAGAGAGGCCTGCATGCGGCTTTGGGCTTCACGGAAACTGTGCCAGCAAACTGGGGGTTTAGGGGTTTAGGGCGTGGATGTCCTGACCTAGGTTTTTTATTCCCTGCCGTAAAATATTACAAAAAAGGGAAACTTTTTATTAAAAGACCATAATCCTGTCACCTGAGCACCGTAGCCGTCTCCCTTTGCTTGTGACTGTCCAGGCTGTGAGTGTCTGGTTGGCACGTGGAGCCCAGTGTCCTGGTGGACACAAGTTACACGTGGTGTTCTGATTTTGTGCTAAGGTTTAGTGTCCTGGATGAAAACTACCTGGAGCTGGTATCTGGCGAGATGAAGACAGGTGACAGCGGGGATTTGTGGTCCTGGTGGTCAAAGGCCTCGTGTGCGTGCCCGGCTGGCAGGAATGTCAGAGCTGGCCGGAAGGGAGCAGCGCCCATGGAGGGCTGCCAGTTCCCAGGAGTCCTCTGAGGTGTCCGGCTGGGGAATGGAATTCAGAGTTGGGCAGAAGAGGCCACAGGGCCACAAGGAGATCTCTTCTTGGCTTTAGAGTCTGTGAGGTCTACTGTCCCAGGGGGTGAAGAACTGAGGCCATGCAGTGAGGGCTTCCGAGGTGACACTGGGCTAGCTGGAATGGGGGTAACAGTGGAGGAGGCTGTGCTGATGGGACTTCTGCCTGTTTGTGAAGGCAGGCATTGGGAGTGACACTTAGGCCAAGGGGATTCAGGACAGATGACACGGTGTGGTTTGTAGTTGGGAGCCTGCCAAGGCTCTGCAGCCGTAGGGAAGTGCAGTGCCAGGCAAGCCGGACAGAGTGAAGCGCAGTGCCAGGCAAGCTGGACTGAGAGTGCCACACCCAGCCACTCCTAGCCTCTCCTGGCCACTCCTAGTTGTGTGGCAGCTTTCTGTTTTTATTCCACATCCTGGCTGTGTGATCTTGGGAAAATGACACAGCCTCTCTGCGCTGTAGTCTCCTCACTGGTAAAAAGGGGAAGATAATAGTGCCCACTTCATGAGGTCATTTGGAGGGAGTCCTGGCGGCTTAGCAAACAGGAGGTGTGCTTGAATTTGAACTTGAATTGGGAGCCAAGCAGGCAATCTGGTTCCATGCCAAGAGAGAAGTTTGAACTTTTTTGAATGTTTAGAATTAGAAGTAGCCGCCAAGACTGGGCGCTGCCAGGAGGAGTTGGGGGCAGAGACAAGGGGTGCGGTGCTAGGAGCTCAGGGCATGTGACCCTCTCTCCTGTGGGGCAAAGGTTAGCAGTGTTCTGGGACAGAAGGACCTGGTATGTCAGAATCACTCAGGCTTCTATGACACATCCAGATTCCCTGATCCCATCCTAAACCCATCCAGTCCAGGAGAAGGGATGGTGTGGGGCAGGTGGAGGCAGACTCTCTAAGTTCCTGAGGGGGAGGGGACCACTGGCACAGAGAAACATCTTGGAGTTTGAAGCCAGAGCCCAGGTATGACTTGTGATCCTGGGCTCTCCTTGAGTGCATGAACTTTAACGTTCTCTGGGGCTGGAGATGGAGACAGTTTTGTGACATTGTGAATCTTTTTCTTGATTTTGAGGAAATGGAATCCAGCCCAGTGTGGGGGTTCAGATGCCTTCCCCAAGAAGAGGCTGAGATGGTGGACACACTAGGACCCCAGTGAACGAGGGAGTGGTGTTTCTGGGATACACAGGTGTCCCCCTTGAAGTGGAGGTGCTGGGGGAATCTTTATGCTGCCTTATGTCAATGGACTACAGTTTTCTTATCTGTGCCATGGAAGGAGCAGGGTAACCCCCTTAGTGTGGGAGCCTGTGTGCTCAGAGCTTCTCAAAGTGTCTGGCCCGGTGGAGTCACTACAGACTACACTAGAAGGAACGTACCCTGCATGGGAATTCTTCCCATGGCTCCTGAGGCCCTGTGGGTGGGGTGACTGTTGGCTCTGGGGTCTCAGTGTCTCCTGTTCCCCTGCCCCTCTGAAGTGGCCCCTGTGAGACAGGAACAGATGTCCAGCAAGCATGGCCCTCTGCAACCCAGCTCTACCCACCCAGGGGGCACCTCGCAGTTGCCTGTGGCTCCTAGGGACTCTTGCTGGGGAAGCTTGAGTGCAGAGGCCCCTCCTGGCAGGATGCGCTGGGCCTCCAGCCTCCCTGCCCCCTCCGCACAGCGGCTCACAGCTGGCTTTGGTTCTCCCATGTTTTTCCAATTATGTGGAATGGGCTAAAAACAGCAGGAGTGGGGCCTTATTTGGGAGTTGCCACCACTGTCCTCAGAAGCTGCAGCTCCCTGGCTGCCAGCCCCTCAGTGTCCTATTCTTTGTGGAACATGCCCCTGTTGTTTTGACTTTTGTCATCCGTGTAGTTCTTCCTGGCTGGGGGCATTTGGGCAGTGGTGTACCCTGCTGCTCAGGGACCACGTATGCTCCGACCGGGTGATTCTCTGGAGCTGTGTCCAGAGCTTGCCGGGTGCGGGGGCTCCTCCCCAGCCTCCCCGCAGGTCATGGCTGTGATTTACAGCACGCCTAGACCTCGTTTTCACAGATGTTCATCCATCAGGGATGTGGGGGTGGTGGGAGGAACAGGGGGTCCTCTGTCGGGTCTGACGGGCAGACTGACACCTGGGCCTGACGCCCAGAGCCCCTCACATCCATCCGTCTGTCCGGGTGGATTAGCCATGGGCACATGGCCCGCTCAGCTTGGGCCAGGAATAACGGGCATTTGTTCCCAGAGTCTAGCCGCCTTGTCACTTATCAGGGAAGTAGGTCAAAGGGAACAGAAAGGAGGCCCTCTGGGGCTGAGTCTGCCGCTGCCGGGCGGTGATTGGCGTTGACTTTGCAAACAGAAGGCAGCTGCTGTTCTCAGCCATGGACCGTGAATTTTTAATAGCAAGAAAATCAGACCGCACAGTCCAAGAAATGGCGGAACAAGCCTGAGCACTGAGTTTTTTTAGAACAAGGTATATAACTTGCAGACAATAAAAGTGCACACATTAAAGTGTTCATTGGATTAACTTTGACTGTAGTGTATGTCTGTATTACCGCTGGTCCAGTCAAGATGCAGAGTGTGTCCACTGCCCGGCAAGTTCCCTGCTGCCCCCTCCAGCCCCGACCTCGGGCCTGCCGTCCTGACTTCTCTTCTCTCACTCTGGATTAGTCTTGCCTGCTGCCAAATGTCCTAGAAATGCAGCCACATGACATGTGCTCTTTTGTGTCTTGGTCTGAATGCTAACTGTCAAAGCTAATAAAAGAGGAGAGGGGAACACACTGAGTTCTTAGAAAGAGAAATCTTGTCATTCCAGGGCTGAGGACATGGACAAACGGTCCTTCTTGGGTGCAGTGGGCTCCTGTGTGCTGCTTGCTGTGGGCTGCAGAATTAGACCACGGTCACCTGCACCACTGGTCTTGTCTCCCACAGCATACTCCCTTGACACTGCAGTCTGAGCCCAGTTCTGTCCCGGCCCCCGAACTCAAACAGCTTCCCTTAACCTTGAGAGCATCATGGGCCCTAGCCCTCACTGGACTGTAAGCCCCTGGCCCTCCCTGGATTTGGCTCCCACTCTGCTGTGAAGCAGGGGTGGGGTGGGGGGGCAGTCCTAGCTTTCTTTGCACAGGACCAATGTCAGGAGTTGGAGAAAGTGCTAGAAGGTAGCTAGTTACCTTTAAGAGTGTTTGTGGTAGTGAGAGTCAAAGTCATTTGATCTTTTGGAACAGCCAGGGAGGACCAGAGGACTATATGGGGGCCAGCCCCGGGGAATGGGAGAGGGAGGGCTAGCCTTTGTGGGGTTACTCTCTGGCTGCCCCAGCCACCTGGCAGAGCAGTGACTCCCCAATTTTAAAGCTGAGCAGACAGACCCAGACTACAGGCTAAGGCACCTGCTGGATTGCCCTGGGTGGGCTGCAACCTTTCTGAGCGCTCTCTGGAGGCCCTGTGTAGGCTGTTCAGGTGGACAGCTGCTCAGGCCTCAGGCTGGCCACTTCCTTTATGCCTGTGACTCTGTGGTCACTCAGTATATCTTGGGTCAAGGTACAAGGCCAGGATCTCAGCATTTGTCTAACCACTTACCCCGGAGGGGCAGTAAAGAAACTTAATCAATTGCTAAAAACCAAAAATAATCTGGCTGCCTGCCAGCTGGGAAGCCACCGTGGCCAGACTGTTTATGGCCTTTGAAACTGCAGAGTGGACAGCAGCCCGCACCGTGACCCTGCTCTGCCCACGCGGCTCCAGGCCTGGGAAGTGGCTGAAGTCAGCTTTGCCTCCCGTGGGGGCCGCAGGGAGCAGAGCCGGGATGGGCGTCAGCAAGGCGGGGGAGACAGGTTCTCAGCTTTCGTTTCAGATCTCAGCTTTCTGTCTCCAGCGTGAAAAGAAACGGACGCTGGAGCTATCCTGGGGGTGCCGGTAGGGGCGGGCAGCTGTGCCCCGGGAGCTGCACTTGGTTCAGGGGGGAGGATCGTGATGTCTACTCTGTCCGCTGGGGGCCTTCCTCCGTCATCTGTGATTTGGTCAGTACACTCCCTGGGACGTTTTATTAGTTAACCTGTTGTAAAATACCCTGTTACTCACACTGGGGCATGGAAGGAACTGATCACGATGACCTTTCAAATTCTACTCGCCGTGTGTTGGCCAAAGAGTTTCTGAGGCTGCAGGTGGTTCTTGTGCTACAGCCCTTCCTTCCCCTGTTGTTTGTCTCTTCAATGTGGTGCAGACCCTGGACGCCCCCGGCCCTCATGCCCCCAGTTCAGTGGAGGGGCAAGTCATTTGTGTCCCCAAGGTGTCCCAGGAAGTAAGTGCCATCCCCATATCCTGACCCACCTCCACACCTGGGTCGGGAGGCAAAGCTGATTTCAGCCACTTCCCATGTTTTCAGAGCTTTGTTTCAAATCCTGTTATAAAGTAGCATTTATATGTTCACTGCGGAAAGGAAAACATAAAAAATAACGAAGAAAATAAAAACAACCCATCATTTCACCACCCAGAGTTAGCGCTGCTGGCGTGTCAGTGTGCGCTGTCTGGTTTGTCCTGTCTCTATGATGTATTCAGATCTGCTTTTCTACAGTTTGTTCCTATGATATGGGCAGCGCTGGGTCCAGTTTCTCCCATCCGTTGTTGCGAGCCTTTCCTACGTCACTGACTTCTCTCGGCTGTGCTGTTTGTGCCACACACTAAATAACCTCTGACTCTGAGCACCCTCATTCCCTTAAAACAAGTCAAGTTCATTTTTTAAGATATTGTGGGACATTCAGGTCGTTTACTGGTTCTTTTTTCTTGGGTTTGGATTTTGCTGTTCTTACGAAGCTGTGCTTGCGTGTGGGTGTGTGTGTGCGTGCGTGCGTGTGTGTGTGCGCGTGTGTGCGTGTGTGTGCATGTGTGAATCACATGTTTCTAGTTGCTACTTTAGGCTGTGTTCTTAGAGGGGACATGGTGGGCTCTGTGGGCCCTGGGTTGCTGTCCAGGACACCCGTGGTGGCTCATAGGTCTCCAGGAGGCCGGGGATACACCCACCCCGAGGATTCAACATGCGTCGCTACCTCCTCGATAATATTTGCATATTACTGAGCATTTTCGCCTTTCTTTCTTTTTTTAGAGACAGTTTTACTTTATCGACCTCGGTAGAGTACTGTGGCGTCACAGCTCACAGCAACCTCCAACTCCTGGGCTTAGGCGATTCTCTTGTCTCAGCCTTCCAAGGAGTTGAGGCTACAGGTGCCCACCACAACGCCTGGCTATTTTTTTGTTGTTGTTGCAGTTTGGCTGGGGCAGAGTTCGAACCCGCCACCCTTGGTATATGGGGCCAGCACCCTACCCACTGAGCCACAGGCGCCGCCCATTACTGTTGATGGACTATGTTTTTTCTTTTTCTTTTTTTTTTTTTTTTTGAGACGGAGCCTCAAGCTATCCCCCTGGGTAGAGTGCCATGGCATCACAGCTCATAGCAACCTCCAACTCCTGGGCTCAAGCGAGTCTCCTGCCTCCGCCTCCCAAGCAACTGGGACCACAGGTGCCTGCCACAACACCCGGCCATTTTTTTGTTGCAGCCATAATTGTTGTTTGGCGGGCCCGGGTTGGGGATTCAAACCCGCCACCTTAGGTGTACGTGGCTGGCACCTTAGCCGGTTGAGCCACAGGCACCGAGCCAACTATGTTTTTTTTTTCATTCATTTGTATTTATGGTCTTTGCCCATTTTTTTTGCGGGGCTTTTTCTGTGTTTTCTTACTGACCTTTGTGCCTTTTTGTCTAATTTTTTTTTTTTTTAGCAAAATTAGTAGACTTCATCTTTTAGAAAGCAGTGTTAGGTGTATAAAAAAATTGACTGGCAAGTATGGCGAATTCCCTGTGTCCTCTCTCCCCTCCTACCTTTCCCTGGTCATTGTAACTTACTTTCCAATATTATACAAGTCACACATGCTTCTCTTACAAGAGTTGACAAACCATGGCCCACTGGGCTCACGCCCCTCTTGTTGGGCAGCCTGGAGCTCAGAGTGGTTTTTACATAGTTGAGAAGAAAAATCTCAGAGTGATATTTTGTGACAGGTGAAAATGATCCGGAATTCAGATTGCAGTGTCCATGAAGAAGGTTTTATCTGCAGACAGCGGCGGGGTCTAAGGCAGGCTGCTTCCCCTGCTGTTCACAGAGCCCTATGAGAGCTGGAGGGAGGGATGGGAATCTTCTGGAGATAATCACTGTCGACACTGAGCGGTTCCTTCCAGGCTTTTGTTTGAGGGTGACTGTTTGCTTTTGTGGTTGGGACCCTGGTGCAGGCCTGGTGAGCTATTTGCAGGAGGCTTCCTTGAGGACAGGGCTGGGCCTGGAATGACCCCGTGTCCTGCCCCCAGGGATCCTCAGGGAGAGTAGTGGCAGGTGGCAGCTCCGACTCTGGTGAGCACCCGTCCTCCAGGCTCAGCTCAGCAGGCCCCGCTGTAGGGCCTCTTTTGCACTTTCTGGCTTCTGTCCCATTGCCCAGGCTGTTCCTTCTGCCTGGGGTTTGCTCCCTGAACCTGCCTGCACACTCACCTTTGTCCTTCCCCTGAAGCCCTCCCCTTTCCCTCTGCTCCCTGCTGGGAATAGGTTGAATTGTGTCCCCCTAAGAGACATGTGGAAGTCCAAATCCCAGAACCTGGGTCTGTGACCTCGCTTGGAAATAGCGTCTGTCTTGGCAGATGTGATCAAGTGAGGGTGAGGTCATCCTGGCGTAGAGCTGGCCCTAAACCCACAGTGCTGGTGTCCTGCGAAGAAGGGACGGGACACAGGGACGCTCAGAAGAGGAGGCTGTGTGAAGTCAGAGGCAGGGGCTGGTGTGACACAGCGGCCACAAACCAGGGAACTCCAGGTATTTCCGGCAATGCCAGAACTGCGAGAGCAAGGAGGAGCCTCCCAGCAGCCTTCAGAGGCAGAGGGAGTTTGTTCCTGGTGTCTATGTGTGTGTTACTGGGAAGTAGTGCGGTGTCCGTGTTATTGAGTGTTTTTATTCTGTGAATTGGTAATTATGGTCTTTGCCTCCTGTGTGTTCCTCTGCATCTGTGATTGGGGCCACTTTGGATGGATGGATGGTGGAGGGAGGAGAGTACTGAGCTGGGTGTGCCCGTGACTGGGGGGCATCCTTTGGGGCTGCTTCTTGGTTTGGAGAACACCCCCTGCCAGGAAGCAGTGTTCTGGCCTGGCCCAAGCTGCACTTGGCCCTGGGGCAAGGACCCTGCAGCTCTCGTCTGCGCGTGTGTGGGGGGTGGAGGAGAAGAGGTCAGCAGCCCAGTCAGACCGGCAGCGAGAGGAAGGTCTCACTTTGGCAGTGCTGTGGGGCTCGCTGTTTGTTTAAACAACCCCAGAGAAAACCATTTGGCCAAACTGTTAGTTTCTAAACAGTTACTTCCCTGGTATTTAAACAAACTGCTACTCAGGCCCTGCGGCTGATCCTAGGGAGCATTGTCCTCTCCTTGTCCTGTCCCCTAGAGTCCCTGTACCCGCACACCCACACCTGGGGCTGCTGCTGGAACCTCACCAGAGGCAGCACCTCTCGGAGGCCAGGCTGGCAGCTCTCTCTGCAGCTGCTCTGGGCTGACCAAGCCCTGGACAGGGTCCCCCACCACTGGACTGGGATTGCCTCTAAGCTGGGTACAGCTCACTCAGACCATCAGACAAGCAGCAGGGTGTCACCGCTGACCCCGGCTTCTTGGTCTTTGTAAAATTAAAAAACCTCAAAGGCCTTGCAGCCTGAGTAGTGTCAGAGACCACCCCCCTCTGGAGTTAGTAAACACCTACAGATTGATTCCAGCAATGAATTACCACCTCAGCCACAAAAACTAAGTAATTGCAAGGGCTGCTGAAAATGGGGTTCCTGGTGGTGGTGTATACTTGAGGCTTTGTGTTGACCTGGTTACTAGAGGGCTGGAGCTGAGTGCACTGGGTTCCTGAAGGCTCTGGGCCCATTTGGGACACTCTGCTGGAATCTGCCATGTGGTGACGGCCACGTAATCCCAGAGGCTTTTCTTTTCTTTTCTGCAGTTTTTGGCCAGGGCCGGGCTTGAACCTGCCACCCCTGGTATGTGGGGCCGGTGCCTACTTCTTGAGCCACAGGCACTTCCCCAATCCCAGAGGCTCTTGAGCTGAAGAGCAGACCTCCCCATCTCCGCAGGCCGCCTGCCTTCTTTCACAGCCTGAGGGCCAGTTTAAAGTTGTGTACCCATGGATGGTCTCCATCACTTAAGGTATCTGCCCTGTGACCCTAAGCGTTTCATGAGGGCAGATCCCAAGTCTGCTTTGTCCACAACTCCACCTAAGGCAGCTGGCCCAAGCCCTAATTTAGTAACTCCCCACAGAGCTATTGGTGAGGTGGCTGAGCCAGCCAGGTGCCAGGTAGAAAGCATGCTTCCTGTGTGTGCTGGCTCCAGTGACAGACATGTTTGGGAGAGCTCATTTTTCCACTGGTTGCTGTGTGTCTTTGGGCTGGGAACTTAACCTCTCTGTGCATCAGGTTCCTCATCAGAAGAATAGGACATAATCACAGCTTGGGTTGGTGTGTGAAGATTGCGTTATTTTAGGTAATTTGTTAGGAGTGTTATGGGAGTAAGGACTAGAAGAACAGGCTCAAAATATGTCTTGGGACCAAATGTCATTTGCCATCTGGAAGTTGTGTTTTCTTTGGAGTCATCCTGGAAATATTGCTTGAGGTCAAGTGCAGTTTGACATCCACCCTCTGACCTGCATGAGAGGCTGCCTTGGCCTTGGCTTGGGAGCCTACCAGCCTCTTTGGACACTGGCAGAAACCTCTTGCACAGGCCTCTTCTTGGCCATGCATGGGGGGGCGCCTGTGTTTGCCCCTCCCTGCATGATGGCCGATCAAGCCAGGATGCTCTGGAGCGGAGTTGATGGTCCCCTGGATGTCAGGGCAGGACAGGGGCTCAGAGAGCACCAGGAAACAGTCCCAGAGAGGGCCAGGGACCTGCCTGAGGTCACACAGTGGGGGCAGGCCTGGAGGTATCTATCTTACATTGTCCCTCCTCATCCCAGGATGTAGAGCTGCCTCTTGACAGGCAGGTCTCGTGCCTGTCCTGGATGTAGTGTTGTCCCGGGGCTTTGGAGGGCACAGGAGGCATGAGCCCAAATCCTGGTGAGCTGCTGGGGGTGGTGCCCTGGTGAGAGGCAGACTGGGGGTGGGTCAGGGAGCCAGATATCCACTAGGGAGGGGCAGGAGCAGCTCCCAGAGCAGCAGGAGAGGCAGAAGGAAATGTGTGACCTGGGCCTGGAAGGACAGAACATTTAGAGTGTAGCCCATAGGGGTAAGACCTGGTGGAATTCAGAATTCCCCCTCCCCTGCTGACACCAAATCAGAACTTGCATAAACACCTCTAACTAAATCTGAATCTGGCCCTCATTGGTTAAGAATGTGCCCTTGGGACGCCTTCCAAGTGCTGCCTGTCACCGTGCCTTCCCCACCTTCAGCCTCAGTTTCCCCAGCTCAGGGCATGAGCAGCCATTACTGTCTCTTGAGCGCCCTCTAGTGGTGAATTGGACTGTGCTCTGGGGGCTGGGAGCAGAAATCAAGAGCAGCTATTGCCCTTGCTGGGCATGTTGGGCTGTGAGACCCCAGGACCACTCTCAGGTCTCTGCATTTCTTGGGGCAGGAAGCGAGCATGGGGGTGCAGAAGGGAAAGCTGGGAAGTCTGCAGCCTGGCTGGGCACCAGGGAGACCAGGCAGGTGGCTGCAGGCCTGGGCCTAGGGGTCAGGGCTGTGAGACTGCAGGTCATCCACCCCAGAATACCAGAAAGCAGTCTCTGGCCCTGACCTTGGTGTGGTGGGTCCCTGAGACCAGAAAGGGCTTGAACAAATGAGAGGACAATGACTCAGCTCTGGGGGAGGGAGCCAGTTCCTGACCCTAGCAGCCTAAGGTGGAGTTGGGGGCCCGAGGCCCTGAGTCTGCTTGAGGTGCCATGTGCTAATAAATCCCAGCAAGGGGACCTGGGACACAGCGCATGCAGCCTCTTCTCCCTTGCTGCCCTTTGCCCCATCGTTGGATCTTAAGGTGTGGTCTGTACCTTGGGTCCTGGGGGTCAGGAGCATGTGGGCAGTGGGCACAGGGGTTCAGAAGAGAATCCTGTAGCACCCTGCCCTACACACCAAGCTCCAGAGATGTGAGAAACAACTGGAGGGCCGTGGTGAGGGGCCCCCTCTGCTGGGGGTCTCCATACTCCTCCCACCCTCAAAGCTAGAGTAGGTGGTGAAGGGGGTCCTGGAGCTTTGGGCCCTGGGATTTGCAAACTGCTAGGCCAGAGGTGCAGACCACCACCCACAGTTGATGTCCTCGTAGGCCCTGCCAGCCCAGGACACCCTCTGTGCTCCAGGCCCAGGTAGGGCCCGAGTTTGGCTTCTCTCATGCTGAGCCTGTGTCATCAGTAAGGCCAGCATAGGTACCTGGAGCACAGGTAACTAACTTCCTTTGGGGGTTCAACATATGCAGATCATCCCTGGTTAGAGATGTGGTTTCTGAGATTTGTGAGCTGGCAAATCTTGCCTCACCTAGAGGGAGGGGCTTTTACTGAGGCCAGAATCATCCCAATGTCCTTCTGTGCCCAGGATGTGTTTGTTCTGTCTGTGGGGCCATGCTGGGAGGGTTCCCCTCATTCTCCTATGTGAGTGCCACACTGAACCCCTGACCATCCACAAAGGGGCTCAGCCCCAAAGCTGCCCAGCCCACCAGGCTTGGCTCCAGGGTACAGCAGGGACCCAGGTGGCTGTGGGTGGGGACTTCATTGTGATAATGTTGGAAGCGTGTCAACAGTGCCTTGCTTGTTCTAAGGGTCTGAGTTGGTTGGGTTCATTGCTGTGATCTAATGGGCTGTTTCCAAGGTCCAGCTGTGTGGAGGCCCTATGGGCATGGTGGAGTCCCACCCAAGGAGTCAGTGCCCAGGTCTCATCCTGGCCAGGCCCCAAATGTGTGTGGTCCAAGAGGTGTTTCTTATCTCTTGTCTTGGTTATGTCGTTTGTAGCCAGAGCCAGGACTTCCCTTTGGCTTGGTGCTCTGTAAAGAAAGAGGTTAATTAACTTGGCAATCATTTCTGGCCCTTCCTGGCAGCTGGGGTGACAATGAGGAACACTGGGGTATGATCATGGGGCCTGAAGCTGCCTTTTGGATGGAATGGGGAAGAGCTTCAGGGATGAAGTGGCATCAGAGCTGGGCCAGAAGGGGTGAGCACCTATAAGGTGGCACATTGGGGATGTTGGGTCTGGCACCTCTATGGTGGTACACAGGTGGGTCTGGGACCTGGTGCCTGGGCAGGACTTGGGGTTGGGGCTGGTTTGTGCCTAGGAGAAGGGTCTGCAAGAGAGAGGAGGACTGACTGGGACAGCTCCCACACCACAGTTGAAGGCACATGGCCTGGCTGTGTGGCTTTGGGCTAGTTGCCTAACCTCTCTGTGCCTCAATTTTCTCACCTGTAAAAGAAGGAAACAAAGAGTGCCAACTTTAGAGCCCTCGTAGGGTGACCTAGCAACTGTGTGGGGTGAACTGGGTGCTGTTGTTTTGAGGAAACCTTGGAGACTTGGCTAAGCCCCTCCCCTCTCCTGCTGACCCAGGCCCTGTCTCTGGTGCCTGACCCCAACCATGCTGCTCGTGTCTCTGCAGGGGCCGAGGAGGTGCTGTTGCTGGCTCGGCGGACAGACCTACGAAGGATCTCGCTGGACACGCCGGACTTCACCGACATCGTGTTGCAGGTGGATGACATCCGGCACGCCATCGCCATCGACTACGACCCCCTAGAGGGCTACGTATACTGGACAGATGATGAGGTGCGGGCCATCCGCAGGGCCTACCTGGACGGGTCTGGGGCGCAGACGCTGGTTAACACTGAGATCAATGACCCCGATGGCATCGCGGTCGACTGGGTGGCCCGCAACCTCTACTGGACCGACACAGGCACCGACCGCATCGAGGTGACACGCCTTAATGGCACCTCCCGCAAGATCCTGGTGTCCGAAGACCTGGATGAGCCCCGGGCCATTGTGCTGCACCCTGTGATGGGGTAAGATGGGTGGGAGGCTGGGCACGAGTGAGCGGAGACTAACCCAGACTGGGGGTTCTGGAACATTCATTCGAATCCCCTGGAGGAGGGCTTGTTGAAACAGATGGCAGGGCCTCCACAGTTGTGATTCAGCGGGGCTGGGCTGAGGCTGAGAAACCACATCTCTAACAAGCTCCTAGGTGGTGCTGATGCCACTGGTCCTAGGAGGAGGCTATGGGAAGTACTGCCATGGACGGTCACATCCGTGTGTAGAAAGCCCTGGAGACCCGGCCAAGTCTCTGTTTCCCTGGGCCTTGGTTTCCCCATGTGTGGCAGGGGATGCCCCACCTGGGTGATTTCTATGGGCTTTGCCTCTACTAAATGCCTCACACGCCGGGGGTCTTCTTGACCTTGCCGTACTCTTGGGTAGGGGTAGTTGTACACTCGAGGACGCTAAGCCCAGAGAGGCTCAGGGACTTCCCCAGGGTCATACAGCCAGGAGGTGGCAGATGTGGGACTGGGCCTGGTAGCGCAGTTCAACTTTCCAGTTTAAGGTTCTATGAAATGGAGCTTGCTGATGGTGTGGGGGCCTTTCTGGGGGTAGCTGAGGGCCGTCCTGAAGGTATGACCCGGAAAACTAACTGGGCAGACTGTCAGGACCCTCAGGGAGGAGGGATGGGAGAGTCGGGGGTGCCATGGGAAGCTGCCTGCCACCAGCACGGGGCATGGGCCGCGATCCTGGAGGGCCTGAGAGTGCACATAGTGCTGCTGCCACCGCGTGCCCAGCGGGCACCACAGGCACCTCTCGTAGTGTGGCTCTGGGTCCTGAGGCTTGGAGGTGATGTCACGTACCCACAGTGCCCCATGGACAGTGGCAGGGCCAATTTAGAGTCCCAGCTGCCTGTGGGGCCTGTGTTGGTGGCCCTGCCCTAGGGTGCGGGGGGCAGACATGCTGGCTGGGGAACTTTCCTGCCTGGAGAGTCTCGTTTAGGTGCCAGCCAGCCAACAGGCAGCAGGGCCATGGCAGATGGCAGGGCCATGGCGGGTTGCAGCCAGGGCAGGGGCTGGGGCACAAGGAGCCCTTTCTGGATCCTGCAGCACTGTGGCAGGTGAAAAATGCTGTTCTGTGTTGGGCAGGGTGGTCCCTTAGAGAAGGGCAGGTGAGGGGCGATGCAGGGTCCCCAGGGTTTTAGTGGTGCAAAGACAGGAATCAGTTACCAGCTCTAGCGAGGGGAACATGGCCCTGAGGACCTGCTCCCTGCCCAGCTGCTGGTGAACTTGATGAAGTCACTGCCTCTGTAGTCCTCAGCTGTGCAGTAGGGGAGGCTGTGAGGCCAAGGCTCCCAGAGAGGGGGCTTTGGTAGACAGGTGTGTGAGATCGCAGGGTCTGGGACGGAGTATCAGGACACATTGGAAGTGGAGACTCTGGCCTGGAGCAGGGGGAACTTCCTCTTCCAGCTGCCGCCCCAGGAAACTAGGTGGGGGGTCAGAGGGAACCAGTCACCTGTCCTTTGCAGAGGGAGCCTTTCAGTTAGGCGCAGAAGGCTCCGCTGCCCACTTCCTCCCTCTAGGTGCTCAGCCACAGGGCGGACTTGAGGCCGCCCCAGACCCTTGGTGGGGCATCTCCTGCCCGCTGACCAGTGGGGTGGGAGATAAGCCCCTAACCCTGTGAGTTTTTGAAAGCCCACACGGGGTGGGCCCCACTGTTCCTGGGAGCTGCTAGCTCTGCCGACCGGCTTGCTGCTCCCATTTAGGTCCCATTTACCGAGCACCTTCCTTGTGATGGGGCGCACATCGCTCCTGGCACTGGGGACGCAGCTGAGATGAGACAGACGGGTGCTATCATGGATATCTGCTTCTTCTCCAGCCTCATGTACTGGACAGACTGGGGCGAGAACCCCAAAATCGAGTGCGCCAACCTGGACGGGCAGGAGCGACGTGTGCTGGTGAACGCCTCCCTCGGCTGGCCCAATGGCCTAGCCCTGGACCTGCAGGAGGGCAAGCTGTACTGGGGGGACGCCAAGACAGACAAAATCGAGGTGAGTCTTCCCTGGGAGGGGCCGTGGCCAAGAGAGCACTGTTTTGAGGAGTGGGTCAGTGCATGTACACCATGCGGCCTAGTACCGCCTGGCCGTCCCTGGGCCCTGAGTGTCACGCAGAGACCAGCCTTGTGCAGCATGACCCTCATACCAGGTTGGTGTTGATGGACGCCTGTGCTCGGCTGTTTGGGCAGATGGAATACAGGTGACCCTATTCCTGAGACTGTCTGCTTAGGTCATATTTTTATATAACTTGGTTCCCTGATGAACCCTCCGTATATGGTAATAATAATCGCTCTATAATGGCTCATGGGGCAGTGGTAATGCAATGTAACCCTATAATAATAATAGTCTTGTACTGTAGTAATGTCACAGAAACTATTTTGCTTTTTAATTCAAACAAGCAGAACATAAAAGCAAACTCACACACAAAGTTTAGATAGGAGATAAGAGAAATTTGAAAAAAGAATATTGAAAGTTAGCACTCACCTGATGATGCGTCTGTGTTTTGCTTACCAGAGGGATGTTCTAGGGGCAAGAAGTTGGGCTGACACCAGTCACAAGCTGATGAGCTGCGGGAGATGATGGGGCAGGTGCTGCAGAGTCAGCACTGGGTCCTGTTGCTGGAGGGGGGAACTCACCACAGAGGTCAGTTCCTGAGCAAGGTGCCTCCTGTGGTCTGCACAGCTTTTGTTTTTTCCATCATAAACAGTGTTGTAGCAGCCGACGTTCCCCCTGACTGCTCAGTAAACCTTTGTACTGCTCATGTTAGACTCCTGCCCCTCGAGCTTAGCAGATCCTGCTTCAATGAGACAAAAGGCTTCAGCTCATTCTTTTGTGGTAAACTTTCTTGGCTCTAGCTCTTCTGTGTTTGTAATAGTCTCACCCTGTGGCCCTCAGTAGAGTGCCATGGCATCACAGCTCACAGCAAACTCCTGGGCTCAAGCGATTCCCTTGCCTCAGCCTCCCGAGTAGCTGGGACTATAGGCACCTGCCACAATGTCTAAGTAGTTTTTCTATTTTTAGAAGAGACAGGGGTCTCACTCTTGCTCAACTCGAACTCCTGAGCTCAAATGATCCACCTGCCTCGTACCCCAGAGTGCTGGGATTACAGGTGTGAGCCACCGCGCCCGGCCGGCTCTGGGTCTTCTGATTCTTTGCGTCTCTGTCTGCTGCTGGTCATCTGTGAGACTCACCAGGAGTGTAAAGGTGCTGTGGCCAGTGAACTGCTCGTGCCACGCGGGTTTGTTAGATGCGTGAAGAAACTAGTTCCCGAATTGTTAATTTACCTCCTTGATTACAAACTGTCTTTATGGGAAGCCCTTGGGAGCCCATTTGTAAGTACGGAACACTATTATTCAGGTCCCCTGTAAGCTGGGGACAGCCTGTACTAAAATTATTTGTTGTGATGCTCTTTGACAAAAAGGCCGTGAGAGGGTCTGAGCCCAAGTTGCTGGCCCTGCATGGTGTACCGTGGGTGCATCAGATGTTATCGTGGGGGCCGGGGAGAGCTGACGCAGGACCCTAACTTTGCCACTGCTCCTAAGCCTTACACCATTTCAAAACACATAGTTATAGCAAAAAATAAATGGCACATCCACCGTCCAGCTTAAGACATAACACATTGTTGACGTAGTTAAATCCAGAGCGATCACTATCCTAAACTTGATTTCTCTTCAAATGGTTCACATCAGTATTTTTTTGCTTCCATGGATGTCCCCTTACGCAATGTGTGGTCTCCTGCCTATTTTGTTTGTTTGGGGTTTTTTTGTTGTCCTTTTTTCAAGACAGAATCTCACTCTGTCACTGTGGGTAGAGTGCTGTGGCATCGTAGCTCACAGCAACCTCAAACTCTTGAGCTCAAGTGATCCGCCTGCCTCAGCCTCCCACATAGCTGGGACTATGGGCACCTGCCACAATGCCCAGCTAATTTTTCTATTTTTAGTAGCGATGGGGTCTTACTGTTGCTCAGGCTGATCTTGAACTCCTGAGCTCAAGCAGTCCACCCTCCTTGGCCTTGCAGGGTGCTGGGATTACAGGTGTGAGCACTGTGCCCGGCCTCATTCTGCCTATTTTTATGTGTATCCGTGGCGTCACCCTGTGTGTGTTCTTTGGCAGCTGGCTTTGTGCTCACCTCTGGTGCTTTTCACACCAGTGATATGTTAGTTACATTTGTCCCCAGTGCAGGAAGTCCCTGATGTTGGCACCTCTCCCCAGGGTGGACTCCACCCTCTTTCCCTCCTAAATGATTTCTGGGTGGCTGCATCGCTTCTTGTTGGCGTCACCATCAGGGTCCCTGCTGTTCTTCTTATAGGTCCAGGCAGGTTGTGGAGCCTGTGTCTGTGTCACAGGATTTCAGCCCCTGCTTCTGAGGAGCCGCGGCACCCTCCGAGGCAGGAGCTCAGCACTGGCGAGGCTGGATGGACACACCTCACCTACTAGCACAGCAATGGTTTTCTTCACTGTGGTGAAGAATAAAATAAATCATTTTATTTTTAATAATAAAATCGACCATTTGAAAGGGAACCCTTGAGTGTTGTTCAGTACATTCACGGTGTTTCACAGCCGTCACCGCTAGAGCACTTTCGTCACCCATGACACCCTCTACCCTTTACAGTCGCCCCGTCCTCCCCACCCCCAAGCCTCTGGCAGCCAACCTTCTGTTTTCTGTCTTTGTGGACTTGCCTGTTTCTGGACATTTCATGTGACTGGAATCATATAATATGAGGACTCTGGTTCTTTCCATAGGGTGATGTTTTTGGGGTCCGCGTGGTACCACGTTTCAGCGTGTCCTTTCTTCTTAGGGCTGGACGATGTCCATTGTGCGGGTGGAGCACGGTTTGGGGGTCCGTTGGTGCCACGTTTCAGCGTGTCCTTTCTTCTTAGGGCTGGATGATGTCCATTGTGCGGGTGGAGCACGTTTGTTTTTCCCTTTATCAGCTGATGGACAGTGGTTTCCTCCTTCTGTCTGTGATGAACTGCTGCTATGAGCATCTGTACGCAAGTTTGTTTGGACACCTGTTTAAGTATTTTGGGTGTACACTGAGGGGGGAACTGCTGGGTCATGGGTGATTGTAGGTCTGACTCACCGTGGAGCCCTTAGACTGCTTCCCACACAGTTGCCCCGTTTCCCGTTCCCTGAGACACCGTATGTGGGTTCTGATTTCTCTACTTGTTCTTTTCCATTTAAAAAAAATTGGTCAGCTCGGCGCCTGTGGCTCAAGCAGCTAAGGTGCCAGCCACGTACACCTAAGGTTCGAATCCCCAGCCCGGGCCTGCCAAACAACAATGATGGCTGCAACCAAAAAATGGCCAGGCATTGTGGCGGGCACCTGTGGTCCCAGCTACTTGGGAGGCGGAGGCTGGAGACTTGCTTGAGATAGCTTGAGGCTCTGTCTCAAAAAAAAAAAAAAAAAAAAAGAATAGGGCTGCGAATGCAGGGGTTCATGCTTGTAATCCTAGCACTCTGGGAGGCCCAGGTGGGTGGGTATTTGTTAAAACAACTCCATATTTTTAGAGACCAATGAAGTATGACTTTCGAGTTTGCATTAAAGGAAATATGTATGCTTTTAAAAAAATTGTTACCCATTTGGAATAAACAAAGGTTTATAATCAGAATGATTCATGACCACTAAAGAAAAATTACTTCTCTCCCTAAACATCATTTTACCAGCTATTTTTTGGATTGGGCTCATCCTTCAGAGAGATTGATTCTATGTCTCTCACTGTTGTTCCAATTATAATTCTCATACACCTGCAGCCAACCCAGATTTCTGAAATGAATGCCATTTAAGAAAAGTGAAGTCACAACAAACAGCACATAAAAGGAAATCTCAAAACTAAGCTTTTCCATGACACATACAAAGATAAGGGAAAGGACAGGGCCAAACAAAGTTGTTTAGGCTTTCTCACTCATGGGAAACACAGTTGTTTGGGCTTTCTCACCCATGGCCTTGCCGGAAGGCACCATGTGTTACAGATAAACATAACTGTACACAGTGAACTGCTGGCTGGCACCTTGCCCTTATTGTTCCCCCTGAGTATAAAGGTGTACAGGACCTTCCGCTTGTGTGGATTATAGATTATGAATTGCTAATTGTGGATTGTAGATCTTCTATGGAGCTCAGCTTCCCAGCTACCAGGAGCTGAATAAGGGCAGACTTCCCATGTAACTTAACTCACCAGCTGCCGTAAGCTGAAAAGACATGTTACACTCACCTTCCAAGCCTTCAGTTGCCCTCCAGTCTGTCTAAATTAGAACACTTGCATTATAGGGAGTTTTAGGAATTCTTACCCAATTAAAAAATTCATCCTTGCATTACTTCCATGTTAAAATCATTCCTATTCTTATCCAATCCAACACAGGATACATTCAGAATAAAATGGTTTAATTAAGATAGAACAAGAGGTGTTTTAAGAACTGTGGAGAAAAAAGATTGGAAAAGACCACAGATCTTCAAAGCTAAACCAAAGGGCTCACCCTTTATTTCATAAATAGGATACCATTAACAGTTTCTGAGACATGCCTGTAATCCTAGCACTTTGGGAGCCTGAGAGTGGCTTACTTGAGTTAGGGAATCGGAGACCAGCTTCAGCAAAAGCAAGACCCTATCTCTAAAAACTAGCAGGTGCCTATAGTCCTACCTACTCGGGAGGCTGAGGCAAGAGGATCACTTGAGCTCAGGAGTTTAAGGTTTCTGTGAGCTATGATGTTAGGGCACTCTACCCAGGTGACAAAGTGAGACTCTATCTTCAAACAAAAATTTTTTTCTAAGAATAATTCATCTGGCAGCACATATACTATACATACTGAAAGAAGAATAAGCAGAGGTTCAAAGACTATTTAACACTCCAAGCAACTACTGCGGAAACCAGGACTTCTGGTTTCTTCTGAACTTAGAAGACTTAAGAGACTTAACTTCCTCCAATTTTATCAGAAATTAATCAACCTCGGAAAAGAGAATCGTACAACTCCACCTCCCTCTGAACATTTTCACCAAGCTTAGGGGGAAACAAAAAGAATGAGGACATACTGGCTATGTGCAGAGTCCAGGGACAAAAACTCACCAAAAGGCCAACACCTAGTCACAGGACACTTTACCTCCATCCACACCTTACCATTATAGTTCCTTTTATGCAATTTGCACCCATAAAAAAATACAAGGCACACTAAAAGGCAAAAATCACAATTTGAATAAAGTAAGCAAGCATCATAATTAGAGTCAGATATGGCAAGAATTTAAAAGACTGTAATTAATAGGCTAAGCACTTTTTTTTTCTTTTGAGACAGAGTCTCACTTCATCACCCTCCCAAGTACCTAGGACTACAGGCGCCTGCCACAATGCCCAGCTATTTTTAGAGATAGGTCTCACTTTTGCTCAGGCTGGTCTCCAACCTGTGAGCTCAGGCAGTCCACCCACCTTGGCCTCCCAGAATGCTAGGATTACAGGTGTGAGCGCCACCAGGCCCGACCAGGCTAAGCACTTCAAAAGAAAAAGTAGACAACATGCAAGAACAGATGGATAATGTAGGAGACATACAAGAATTCTAATAAGAATCACAAAGAAATGGTAAGAGGTCAAAAACACTATCAGAAACAAAGAATATTTTTGATGGGCTCATTAGTAGAATGGATGTGGCAGAGGAAAGAATATGAGCTTGAAGATATGACAAGAGAAACTTCCAAAATTGAAAAGCAAAGAAAAAAAAAAGACTGAAGAAAGGAACAATGTCTAAGAATTATAGGATAACTGTAAAAGGTATAATTGACAAGTAATGGAAATACCAGAAGGAGAAAAGAACAGAAGCAATAATGACTAATAATTTCCTCCAAATCAATGTAAGATACCACTCCTGAATTAGGAAGCCCAGAGAAGAAAAGCATTTCTGGAAAAATGCCAGGAAAATCACACCTATGTTAATCATATTCAAACTTCAAAAAACAAAAGATGAAGAAAACACTAGAAAAAGTCAAGAGGAAAAAAAGGCTTTACCTTTAGAGGTACAAAGCTAAGCTAATTACTAACTTCTCAGATCCATGTGAACAAAAAGAAGTGGCATGAAATATGTAAGATATTGAAAGAAGAAAACAGCAAGCTAGAATTTTGTAGTACACAAAATTATTCTCCAAAAATGGAGAAAAAGACATTTTTTAAACAAAAACTGAGGGAATCAGCTACCAATAGATGTGTCATGTAGAAATGTCTAATGAAGTTTTCTTTCTTTCTTTCTTTTTGGCAAAACAAAGTTCTACCCTATGCCCTGAGCAGAGTGCAGTGGTGTCATATCTCACTGCAACCTCAGACTCAGGCTGTGGACATCTTGCTGCCTCAGCCTCCAAAGCTGCTGGGATTACAGGCGCTTGCTGCAGCGCCCAGCTGGGTTTTTCCATTTTTTTCATGTGTTGGGGTCTCACTCATGCTCAGACAAGCCTCAAACTCCTGAGCTCAAGCAATCCTCTGGCCTCAGTCTCCCACAGTGCTGGGATTACAGGCGTGAGCCACTCCACCCGGCTAATGAAGTTTTGGAGATAAGGAAAATTATCTAGGTCGGAAACTTAGATTTATATGAAGAAAGAAAAAGCAGCAGATTGAATAAGGCAATATTTTATTGAATTTTTTTTTTTGAGACGGAGCCTCAAGCTATCCCCCTGGGTAGAGTGCCATGGCATCACAGCTCATAGCAACCTCCAACTCCTGGGCTCAAGCAAGTCTCCTGCCTCCGCCTCCCAAGTAGCTGGGACTGCAGGCGCCCGCCACAACACCCGGCCATTTTTTTGGTTGCAGCCATCATTGTTGTTTGGCGGGCCCGGGCTGGGGATTCGAACCCGCCACCTTAGGTGTATGTGGCTGGCGCCTTAGCTGATTGAGCCACAGGCGCCGAGCCATAAGGCAATATTTAAAAAAATGTTTTTCTAATTCTTCATTGATCAGTTTGTACAAAATAATAATAAGCAGTTTATACAAAATAGTACAGATGCACTGGCTAGTACATATAATCTCAGCATTTTGGGAGGGCAAAGCAGGAAAACTGCTAACACTAAGCGTTCAAGACCAGCCTGGACAACATGGTGAGATGCCATCTCTACAAAAATGTTTTAAAGATTAGCTAGGCCTGGGAAGAATCAACATTGTTAAAATGTCTATACTACCCAAAGCAATATAAGATTTAATGCAATCCACAATAAATACCAACATCATACTTGAAGAACTTGAAAAAATAGTTCTTTGCTTCATATGGAACCAGAAAAAAAAAAAACTGGTATAGCAAAGACAATTCTTAGTAATCAAAGCAAATCCAGAGGCATCACTCTACTAGACTTCAGGTTAAATTACAAGTCCACAGTAATCAAGGCAGCATGGTATTGGCACAAAAACAGAGACACAGACATATGGGACAGAATAGAAATCCTAGAGATGAAACCAGCCTCTTAGGTCTGATCTTTGATAAACCAAACAAAAGCATACAGTGGAGAAAAGAATCCCTACTCAATAAATGGTGCTGAGAGAAATAGATAACTACATGTAAAAGATGGAAACTGGACCTGTACTTTTCACACTTACAAAAATTGACTTGCAATGGATAGAAGATTTAAAATCTAAAACACAAAACAATAAAAATCCTAGAATAAAGCACAGGAAAACTCTTGATTTTAGCCTGGGGAAAGCTTTTATGTAAAAGACTCCACTAGTGATTGTCAACAACAAAAATAAATAAATTCGACTTAATTAAGCTAAAAAGCTTCTGTATAGCACAAGGACACAAAGCAAAGAGGTAACCTTCAGAAGAGGAAAAGGTATTTGCAGGGTATGAATCTGACAAAGGGTTGATAACTAGAATCTACACAGAACTCAAATTAATCAACAAAAAAAGAATGAACAATCCCATCTATCACTGGGCAAGAGACATGAACAAAACCTTCTCTCAAGAAAACAGAATGGCCAACAAACATATGAAAAAAACTTTTTACCCCTAATCCTCAAAGAAATGCAAATCAAAACCACCATAAGGTATCACCTAACCCCAGTGAGAATAGCCCACATCACAAAGTCCCAAAGCCGCAGATGCTGGCATGGTTGTTGAGAGAAGGAAATAACTTTTATACTGTCAAGAGGACTGCAAACTACTACAGCCTCTTTGGAAAGAAGTATGGAGAATCCTCAAAGAACTCAAAATATTCCTTCCATTTAAACCTATAATCCTATTACTAGGTATCTACTCAAAAGAAAAAAAATCATTTTATCATAAGGGTATTTGCACTACATTATTTGTCACAGCTCAATTTATAATCACCAAGATGTGGAATCAACCCAAGAATGGATTAATAAACTGTGGTATATGTATACCATGGGATGTTATTCAACCATAAAACATGGAGACTTTACATCTTTTGTGTTAACCTGGATAGAGTAGGAGAACATTCTCTTTATTAAAGTATCGTGAGAATGGAGAAGTATCCAATGTATTCAATAAAAATACAAAGCCAGTAGACAAACTGATACATGCCCACACAAGAGAAAACTCAATTTAATTCAAGTGGGGGAAAAATGGAAGGAGTGGGGAGAGTAAGGGGGAGGAGAGAAGACAGAGGAGGGTTAATGTGCTCTCACCTAATGGGCACAATGTAGGAGTACACAAGCACACCTCTTGGGTGAGTGGCACAACTACAATAGGGACTTTCCTTAACAAACCCAAACATTGTAATCCATTTTTACCCTTTTATTAATCAGAAATAAAGATAATAGTAAAGATAAACAAAGGGAATTGTGGGAAAATGGCTGACTGGTAGCAACCCCTGGCAGAGGCTCCTGAGCAGACGAAGAAAAACTAGATTGAATCGGACTCTATGAACCCAAAGATGGGGAGCTGAGCCAAGAAAGAAGTTCAGCAACCTGAAACGCTAAGGAAGAGCATTCAAAAAAACAAATTACAGGTACAAAGCTTACTGACTAGAGGACAAACGCGCAAGGAACAAAAGACCTCTCATTTTACTTTGCTGGAGAGATCCGCTAAACTCCAGGTCTCTTTCTAGGGAGGTCCCACTTATGGACCTAGACACAACCCCACCAGACATTAAATGGAACAGATTTTTCCCCACAAGTCCAAACTACCAGTCTACCAGTTCCCCCTCGCAAGGGGGTCTGAAGTTCTGCCCCCTGCAGAGCACAGAATGTTTGGTCTTGTGCTGAGAGATCTGTGCATATTGTGGACTGCCAACCATCAGGACGGAATCTGTGACTAATGGGGAAGAAAGAGGGTATAGGAAGAAAAGGATACTTGACAGGAGGAGGAGCAGTCCCCTGATTATGACTATGCCTGGCCAGTGGTAGTGCTGACCCTCGGTTCTTGCTGTGTCTGGCAGGATGGGGTGGAGAACCCCCAGCTCTGACAGCACCCACAGTGGGAGAGTGGTTGCCCTGTAAGGACTGAGTTCAGCAGACAAGGTTGGTCCCCAGCCACTGCTGGGCCTGCGGGCAGAGGTTTGATAGGCGTGGACCGTGACCTGAGAAAGCGTGGTCCCCTGATTCCAACAGCACTCTCAGGCAGTGGGTTACTGGGTGTGAACTAAGACCTGAGGGCTAGGGTGTGGTCCACTGTTTCCAGTGGGGCTGGTGAGCAGAGGCTTACAAGGTGAGGACTGAGATCTGTGGGCAGAGAATAGTGCCCCAACTCTAACAGAGCCTACAAACAGAGGTTTGCCAAGCAGTGGACTGAGACTGGCAGGCAGGCTCAGTGCCCTGACTCCAATAGAGCCTGCAAACAGAGGCTTGCCAGGCAGTGGACTGAGACTGGCAGGTGGGGTGTGGTCCCCTGACTCCAACTGGTCTGGCAAGCAGAGGCTAGCTGTGTGGACAGAGACTGGTGGGCAGGGGCACTGACCCCGGCTCAACCTGGGCCTGTAAGCAGAGAAGCAGACAATTGTGTGGACTGAGTCTGGTGGGTGGGAGTGTGGGTTCCTGCCTCCAATTCTGCTGTTGGAGACCCTTTAATCCCTCTCTGTTGGGCAGGGTTTGAGCTGCCTGAGACAATTGGGTTGGAACCTATATCTGGGGCTGGCCACTCAGGGACATTCTGAGGTTGACCTCTGAAGTTCTGCAGTGAAAAGAACTGAAGGGTGAGGGCTGGGCACTGCAGCTGTTTGTATATCTTCATAGTTGAGATTTAAATCTAATACTGTAGATTTAAGATAGGTAGAGGTTGGCTGATACCAAAACAGAGCTAGCTTGCGCTATCTCACCAAATAGGTCCTCAGAGTCTCCAGCCAAATCTCTGAAAGGGGCCATTGTAAGGTAGTAGGACAAAGCCTAGAACTTTGGTAAGGGACTATCTATGCTACCTGGGAACCCCAATTCAATCTCACCCTACCAGTTCTAATAATCAAACGTGGTGCGGACCCAACAGAAGAACTCTGGCAACATGAATAAGCAAAGTAGAACAACCCCCCCCCCCCCCCAAGAAATGATAAAGGAGATACAACTGAAGATGCCATGCATAGATAAATGGCAGCAACGTAGAAATTGAATTCATAATCTGGATTGCAAGTAAGATAAATAGAATGGAAGAAAAGACGGAAACTGAATTCCGAAGAGTAGTTCTAAAGTTGCCTCAAGAAATTAATGAATTCAAAGCCCAAGTCACCAAAGATATGGACATAATGAAAAAAGAGATAGCAGAGCTCAAGAAAATGAAGAAGTTAGTTGAAGACCTCCAAGACAGTAGAATCCCTCAATAATAGAGTTGACCAGGCAGAAGAAAGAATCTCTGAAACTAAGGACAAAGCTTTTGAACAAAAGAGGCAGACAAATGGAGAGCAATCATTCCCTGAAAGAGTTCTGGGATCACTCCATAAGATCAAACATTCATCTTATGGGAATTCCCGAAGGAGAAGAGGATGGTCCTAAAGGTACAGATACTCTACTCCAAGAGATTTTGGAAGAGAATTTCCCAAGCATTGCAAGAGATACAGAACTACAGATAGCAGACAATTTCAGAACCCCAGCAAGACTCAATCCAAATAAAGCATCTCCTAGACACATTGTGATTAACTTTGCCAAAGTTAAGATGAAGGAGAAAATTCTGCAAGCAGTCAGATATAAGAAAAGCATCACCTACAAAGAGAGAAGTACCAGAATGATTCTAGATCTCTCAGTCAACATTTCAAGCAGGAAGAAGATGGTCATTGATCTTCAGTCTCCTAAAACAAAACAACTTCCAGCCCAGGATTCTGTATCCAGCTAAACTGAGTTTCATTTGTGATGGTGAAATCAAATACTTTAATGACATAGACATGTTGAAGAAATTTGCCATAACTAAATCAGCTTTCCATGATATTCTCAGATACATCCCCTACAATGACCAGCACAAAAGCTCTACCTCCAAAGTAAACTTACCCAGAAATTTTTGAATAAAATCCAACTTCCACAGTGCTGAAAGGATTAAAAATGTCCACTGGACATCTGAAAATCATGACACCCAAAACACAGCCAGGCTTATCAATTCTCTCAATTAATGTGAATGGTTTAAATTGTCCTCTAAAGAAGCACAGGCTTGCTGACTGGATACATAAACTCAGACCGAATATGGGCGGTATACAAGAATCTCACCGTAGCTTAAAGGATAAAAATAAACTCAGGGTGAAGGGATGGACCTGCATAATATAGGCAAATGGAAACCAGAAAAAAGCAGGGGTTGCAATTTTAGTAGCAGATACAATTGGCTTTAAACCAACAAAGATAAAGAAAGATAAGGCAGCAGACCCTCATGGATATGAACAACTTGATATGTTCCTGCACTATAATAGTTGGAGATTTTAACACCACTTTGACAGTTTTGGACAGATCCTCCATGAAGAAACTAAACAAAGAAATATTAGACTTAAACCTGACCCTAGAACAACTGGACTTTATAGTTCTCTACAGAACATTTCACTCTAATAAAACTGAATATACATTCTTCTCATCAGCCCACAGGTCACCCTCCAAAATAGATCATATCCTAGGACACAAGTCTAACCTCAGCAAATTTAAAAATATAGAAATGATTCCTTGTATCTTCTCAGATCACCATGGAATAAAAGTTGAACTCAACAGCAACAGGAATCTTCATACTCAAACAAAGTCATGGAAGCTAAATAACCTTACGCTGAATGATAGCTGGGTCAAAGATGAGATTAAGAAGGAAATCACCAAATTTTTAGAACAAAATGATAATAACACACAAATTATCAAAACCTGAGGTAGTCCTAAGAGGGAAATTTATAGCATTGGAAGCCTTCATCAAGAAAACAGAAAGAGAAGAAGCCAACAACTTAATGGATCATCTCAAGCAACTGGAAAAGGAAGAACATTCTAACCACAAACCCAGCAGAAGAAAAGAAATAACCAAAATGAGGGCAGAATTAAATGAAATGGAAAACAAAAGACTGATTCAGAAGATCAACGAAACAAAAAGTTGGTTTTTTGAAAAAATTAACAAAAATTGATAAACCTTTGGCCAACCTAATCAGAAACAGAAAACTGAAATCTCTAATATCATCTATCAGAAATGATAAAGGAGAAATAACAACAGACACTTCAGAAATTTAAAAAATCCTCAATGATTACTATAAAAATCTCTATTCCCAGACATATGAGAATCTGAAGGAAATGGACCAATACCTGGAAGCATGCCGCCTTCCTAGACTCAACCAGAAAGAATTAGAAATCTTGAATAGACCTATATCAACTACTGAAATAGCATCAACAATACAAAATTTCTCTAAAAGAAAAGTCAGGACCAAAATCTCCCTAAAAAGAAAAGTCCAGACTTCACGTTGGAATTCTATCAGACCTTTCAAGAGGAACTAGTACCTGTAAGAAAAGTCCAGGACCAAAACCTCCCTAAAAAGAAAAGTCCAGGCTTCACATCGGAATTCTATCAGACCTTTCAAGAGGAACTAGTACCTATATTATACAACGTTTTCCAAACATGGAAAATGTGTTACTTCCCAACACACTCTAGGAAGCAAATATCACCCTGATCCCCCAAACCAGGAAAGGATCCAACAAAGAAAATTATAGACCATATCATTAATGAATATTGATGCAAAAATATTCAATAAGATCTTAGCAAACAGAATTCAACAACACAACAAAAAAAATTATACACCATGATCAAGTTGGTTTTATTCCAGGTTCCAGGGGTGGTTCAACATACGCAAATCTATAAATATAATACATCACATCAATAAAATAAAAAGCAAAGACCATAAGATTCTCTCAATTGACGCAGAAAAACCCTTTGATAATATCCAGCATCCTTTCAAGATCAGAATTCTTAAGAAAATAGGCATAGAAAGGACATTTCATAAACTGATAGAGGCCATCTACAACAAATCCACAGCCAATATCATATTCAATGGTGCAAAATTGAGAACATTTCCACTCAGATCAGGAATGAGGCAAGGATGCCCACTGTCTCCACTGCTATTCAACATAGTAATGAAAGTCTTAGCCATTGCAATCAAGCAAGAGAAGGCAATCAAGGGTATCCAAATAGGGTCAGAAAAGATCAAACTCTCACTCATCGCTAATGATGTGATCCTATACCTGGAAAATCCCAGGGACTCAACTTCAAAAGTCTTGGAAGTAATCAAGGAATACAGCAACATCTCAGGATACAAAAATCAATACTTACAAGTCAGTAGCTTTTATATATGCCAACAACAGTCAATCTAAAAAAATAATCAAGGACTCTATTCCTTTTACAATAGTGCCAAAGAAGATGAAATATCTGGGAATTTACCTAACAAAGGAAGTGAAAGATCTCTATAAAGAGAACTATGAAACTCTGAGAAAAGAAATAGCTGAAGATGTTAACAAATGGAAACACATACCATGCTCATGGCTGGGTAGAAACAACATTGTTAAAATGTCCATACTACCCAAAGCAATCTACAGGTTTAATGCAATCCCTATTAAAGCATCACTGTCATACTTCAAAGAACTTGAAAAAATAGTACTTCGTTTTATACAGAATCAGAAAAACCTCAAATAGCAAATACATTACTCAGAAATAAGAACAAATCAGGAGATATCACATTACCAGACTTCAGGCTATACTAGAAATCTGTAGTGATCAAAACAGCATGGTACTGGCACAAAAACAGAGCGGCAGATTTATGGAACACAATAGAGAACCAAGAGATGAACCCAGCTACTTATCATCATTTGATCTTATCAAAAAAATTCATTGGGGGAAAGACTCCCTATTTAACAAATGGTGCTGGGTGAACTGACTGGCAACCTGTAGAAGACTGAAACTGGACTCGCCTCTTTCACCAAGAAAGATTGATTCTCACTGGATAAAAGATTTAAACTTAAGACATGAACTATAAAAATACTAGGAGAATGTGCAAGGAAAACACTTGAAGAAATTGGCCTGGGAGGATATTTTATGAGGAGGACCCCCAGGCAATTGAAGCTACACTAAAAACACATTACTGGGATCTGATCAAACTAAAAAGCTTTCGCACAGCCAAGAGCACAGTAAGTAAAGCAAACAGACAACCTTCAGAATGTGAGAAGATTTTTGTAGGTTATGCTTCCAACAAAGGTCTGATAACTAGAATCTACAGAGAACTCAAATTAATCAATAAGAAAAGAATAACCCCATTTCTATGTGGGCAAGAGATTTGAACAGAAACTTCTTTGATGAAGACAGGCACATGGCCTACAAACATGAAAAAATGCTCATCATCCTTAATCATCAGAGAAATGCAAATCAAAACCACTTTGCGATATCATCTAACTCCAAGAAGATTAGCTCACATCACAAAATCCCAAAACTACAGATGTTAGTGTGGATGCGGAGAGAAGGAGAAACACTTCTACACTGCTGGTAGGAATGCAAGCTAACACGACCTTTTTGGAAAGAAGTTTGGAGAATACTCAAGGAACTAAAAGTAGACCTACCGTTCGATCCTGTAATTCCTACACTAGGTATATACCCAGATGACCAAAAATTTTACAACAAAGACATTTGCACCAGAATGTTTATAGCAGCCCAGTTCACAATAGCCAAAACATGGAAACAGCCCAAGTGGCCCACTGACCCACGAATGGATTAACAAATTGTGGTATATGTACACCATGGAATGCTATGCAGCCATAAAAAAAGATGGAGACGTCACATCTTTTATGTTTACCTGGATGGAGCTGGAACATATTCTTCTTAGTAAAGTATCTCAAAAATGGAAAAAAAAAGTATCCAATGTACTCAATACTACTATGAAATCAATA
>CAUYQV010088417.1:0-17988 GCA_963574575.1 Galagoides demidoff
TGGCGGACGCCTGTGGTCCCAGCTACTTGGGAGGCGGAGGCAGGAGACTCGCTTGAGCCCAGGAGTTGGAGGTTGCTATGAGCTGTGATGCCATGGCACTCTACCCAGGGAGATAGCTTGAGACTCCGTCTCAAAAAAAAAGAAGTGGATAGAGAGAAATGGAATGGATATAAAAATTATGAAGGGGGTAGAATCAATAGGATTTAATGGCTGGGAGAATGTGGAAGCCAAGGGGAGCTATTTCAGTTTGGGTAGCCAGACAGCAGGTGAAGGCACTGACGGGGATCCTGGAGAACAGGGTATGGTGGTGGGAGGCAGAGGTCAGTGGTAAGTGGCCTGGCAGCGATCCAAGGTCATTCTAAGGATAGTGGGCCTTATCCTGTGGATGATGCTAATGAAGGGAAGATTTTAGAAAAATTACTCTTATACCCTTCCCAGGAAAACAGTGAGCAGGAGAGGACAATGAGTTAGGAGAAGAGAAAGAAGCTGGAGGGGATCAAGTGGGCAGCTATTCACTGGGTCCCTCCAGAAAGACCACTAGAAGGTACTGGCGGTGCTTTTGTCGGGGCTACATGCTGTCTGTTGTAGTGTTGACAACTGAAAGGACTAAATGAGATATGCATGGTACATAATTTACTTACTATGTATGTACACACAGCAGCCACCGTCGTTATTCAGTAACGTCAGTTGTCACCTGTAGGTATTCACTGTATGACCAAGAACCTCTAATAATTATAGCCCATCATTTGTTACTGATGAGAGCTGAAGTAGAAACTGAGAGTCAGGGTTCTCATGTCACCCCTTGCCTCAGGATAGCCACAGGAAGGCAATGCAGCCCTTCCAGGCAGCAGGAACAGCATGAGCAAGGCACTGCATGTGAGCTGAGTATAAGTATGCCTCAAAGCTGCAGGGGGCTGACCCGATGCTCCTTGGCTTCCCCTGGCCAAGTCCACCATCAGAACAATTGATTCCATTTAACTAATGCTGAAGTATGAGGAGGAAGCCTTCATTCTGAGCCATGGAGGGGATCTTCATTCTGAGCCATAGTGGGTAGATGTTCTTTCTTCCCAGTAAGGTCCATGCTAAAGCAGGAGAAAAGGAAAGAAGACTTGGAGGACTTCATGTCCTTCTCAAGTGTTCAAGAATCCAGAGCAAGTAGGATTCAGGGGAGTCAAACCTGTGGCCTATGGGCCACATGCAGATTATTTGAGGACTGTTTCGCTTATCTGGGGTGTCGGATGTCATAAACAGTACCCACGAACCTTTTCTTTTACTCGTCAGCTGTTGATAGTGTTTGTGTGTTTACTGTGTGGCCTAAGACCATGCTTATTCTTCCAGAATGTGGCAGAAAAGAAAAAATGCTGGACACCCCTAGATGAGACCAGAGAAGGATCAAATGAACTAGATCAGAAATCTGGCTGCATTCTTCAGAATCATGGCACTTTAGGTTTGGAAGGAGCGCACAGAGATGATCTGATCCTATCCTCTTACTCAGATAAAAATTCCCAGAGAGGTGAACTGAGTCCCCTGGAGTCACAGAGCTGATCAACAGCAAAGCCAGAAGCACAACTCTGGTCTCTCTGGACTCCTAATACAGACTGTCTCCTCCCTGACACCCAGTTCCCTGTCACCATAGAGATCCCCTGAACTGAACATAGTGTGCTGTAGTGCCCGCTGGCTCCTCCACAAGTGACGTTGGGCTTTGATGGCAATATTTTCCTGTATGTCCGTGAGCCTCCCAGTTCTATCTGATATCCTGTCCCCTCACAGAACTCTGAGATGGAGGGAATCGGATTGATCTGCTCACAATAGGATGCAGCAGGGTGGAGCAACACTGCCACCTGGGACTTTAGGGGTGCAGAAGTCCCTGGAACCCAGTAATTCCTGGCAAAATGTTGCAGCTAACACTCTGACATCTCACATCTCACACGTGTGTGTGCACACACATGTGCATGCCCTCTCTCTTCTGGTTCCCACCTCCAGACAAAGAGTTTTGGCTTTACACACAAAAGTGGGGGAGGTCCTCATCTGGGGATTTCCAAGAATTGCTCACCACCACTTCAGTCCACAAAAGCCAGGGACTCTGGCTCTGATGACCCTCCCTAGTGCACCAGGGGCTGCAGCTGCTGTGATGAGGGTATTTTCAGCTTCATTTCCTAGGTTTTCCTGCTGCCCATCCTGCTGCCTCCCAACCTCATTTAAACCTGGGACTCACCCAGATTCTTCCTCTCTCTTACCTTGCAGCAACTACCACCGAGTATCCTTCTCAAGTAGGTCTCAGCTAGCCCCTCCGCTCCACCCCCGCTTCCTTAGTTGAGATCTTTGTCATTGCTCCCCTGGACTTTTGCAATAACCTCCTAATTGGTTCCCCTGCCTCCAGCTTGCTCCCCTTAAATCCATTCTCCACACAGTTGCCAGAACGATCTTTCTAAAACACAAATCTAATGATATCACTGCCCTGTGTAAAACCCTTCAATAGCTCCCCATTGACTTCAGATGAAGTTCAAATTAGGTTAGGCCCTGTTCAGCCTCGCTGCTATTTACCTCTTTAGCGTCCTCTTCCCCCTCCAGTGTGCACTTTACTTTCGAGAAATCCGAGACTGTGAGAGGTTTCTACACATACCAAACTGCATCCTACCTCCGTGTTCTGCTGTGGGATTCTCCCCTCTCCTGCCACGTGGCTCACTCTTCTTCATCCTTCAAGACACAGTCCAGGCTTAGCACCCCCAGGGGTCCTTAAGCCCCAAGCCTGGGTCAAAGTCTCACCTGCACTCCTAGACCTCTGGTACTTGTGCATCCTAGGCCTCCGTGAGATGCTGTGCTTGAAGACAGGTGCTATGTTTCAGTTTTTTTGTTTTCTTTGTTTTGTTTCTTAAAGATGGGGTCTTGTTCTGTTGCCCAGGCTAGAGTATAGTAGCATGACCATAGCTCACTAGAACCTCCAACTCCTGAGCTCAAACCATCCTCCTATCTCAGCCTCCTGAGTAGCTGGGACTACAGGTGCGCACCACCACATCAGGTTAAAGGACACTTTCTTTCTCATTCATTTTTCTTTTCTTTTTTTTTTTTTTTTTTTAGACATCCTGAATAGGGTGCCATGGAGTCATTGTAGCTCACGGCAACCTCAAACTCTTGAGGTCAAGCAACCTTCTTGCCTCAACCTCCCGAGTAGCTGGGACTATAGGCACCTGTCACAACACCCTACTAGTTTTTCTCTATTTTCCGTCACAACACCCTACTAGTTTTTCTATTTTTAGTAGAGACATAGTCTCACTCTTGCTCAGACTGTTCTCAACTTGTGAACTCAGGTGATCCACCCACCTCAGCCTCCCAGAGTGCTGGGATTACACATGCGTAAGCCACCTCACCCAGCCCAGTTTTTCATTCATTTTTAACCTTATCAAGGATACCTAGCTCTTAGTAGACTCTGAACTAACACTGATAGAATTGAGTCGAATCCGAAAGTTAATTCCTTCCCCCTTTTCTACCTCCCACACTTTCTCCTACAAATCTCTACTCATTCTGTCTCTTCACTTGCTAATCCAGGTTTTCTTCTTCTTTAGTATAATCTAGATGCCACTTCCTCCAGGAAGCATTTCCTGATAAGTCCCACCTAACTGCTTCACTTGACATTTCCGAGCTCCGTGGGTGCCATACCCCATAACATTTCCACCTCACCTTTCCTTTCTCTCTCAGAAGGGGGCTCGTCAACCACTCTGCTCTTTCTCGGCCAATGTTATCTTATTTTCTACCCTCAAAACTCCCCCTCCAGCCAGAGGGCAGGGACTGTGCGTGGCCCCTGCAGCAGCACCCAGTGCACATGCATCTACTACAACAGGTGCTGGGCTGTGGCTGTCAGGGCCTGCCCTGAATTGCTGACTTGTATGTTTTATGCTATTTTTGTAAGTGTGCAAAAGTGCGTGTTCCCTTTCCCTTCATAGGTGTTTCACTTCACCTCCCTGTGTCCCAATTTGGACGACATCTCCAAGGTCTCTTCCCACTTTGAAGCTCTACGATTCTGCAGCTGTGAGTTCACGGAGGGCAGGGACTAGATCTATTTCTTCCCCCAGAGCTTCAGCGCACTGAAGGCTCAAAAAAACCATGCTGTGTGAAAGCCTCTCCTAGTCCTGGTTCTTACCTCCTTTTCTCTCTTAAGGGGGCAGCAGGACATAGCAGCTGACCATGTCTACTCAGTAGCCAGCTCTACTACTGAGCACAGGGCAACCTGCTTTACTTCTCTGTGTCTCAGTTTCCTCATCTGTCAAATAGAGATACTATTAGTATTTTCCTGTAACTAGTAAGCCCAAGGTAAGTTTGAATTGCAATTATTATCCTCACTCGATCCTTCCTTCTCCCATCCTTCTTATCTACAGTCATCAAATAACCAACCCTCCTGCATCTTTGGGACTCAGCATGTCTCACCAACATCAGAGGAGCCCAAGGACTGGTGGCCCAGGAAGTACAGGGAACCCCACAGTTTTAAGGTACTTCTGAGTTCCAGGGACCATCCTAAAGTAAAAGAATGTGATGTAAGATGAAGAAAAAGGGAAGGGTGGGGGGGCAGAGCAGGGGAGAAAGTTCCAGACAGAAGACAGCAAATTGTCTGGCTTACTTAACCAGAGCAGATTCTTTTGCTGGAAAATAAACCGGGCAAAGCTCTAAGGAATCAGGGAAAGGAGGACAAAACAAGTCATGTTTTACCTGAGACCCAAACCTTGGCCCCAGTGCACTTGTGTGCATGGGTCAGAGCAGAGAGAGGGTGAGTTACAGTCAATATTTCACAGCCCTGGAAAGGTATGTTCACTGGACCACAAGCTCATGAACTTGGTTCTGGCCCCAGCTCCATCTTTATAATAACGAAGTGACCTTCGGCAAGGCTCACTGCTCTCAGCCTCAGTTAACCCCGCTATAAAACAGGGACAATGGAGCCATCCTGGCAGGGCTGTTGTAAGGATTACAAGTGCTCTGTAAATGACAAAGCACCACCCACCTATCAGACATCATTTTTATGAAGGCTGTATCTGCATGGCCTAGCGATCCAGAAACCGTGCCTGATAACTGAGGTTCAAGTACCTTTTTAAGCCTCATTTGTTTAGACCAAATAGGCTCTCAGTTATCAGAAGGAGGAACATCCTCAGCCAACAATTACGGCTTCTCTGCCCAGCCTGACCTTTCCCTGAACCCCCATTCCCCAACCCAAGCAGACCGGGGAGCCCTTGTCAGCACTTTCCACAGGGAACAGCAACTGTCTGTGTTGGTCTCTCCCTCTAGCCAGAAAGGGCTGTGTCCCTGTCCTGCCTCTCCCTGGGGCCTGGGCAAGTGCCCGTCACGCAGGGGGCATTCAACAGGGACTTCCTGACGGAGTGAAGAAATGGCTGCACGAGATTCTTTTTGAGGCTGCACTACAATCCTTCTCTTTGTAGCTTCCAACCACTGGTCCTAGTACTTCTCTCTGGAGTCACATAAAATGAATTTAATTCTCTTCCATGTGACACTCCTGTAAGCGCGTGAGGAGAGTTATGACATGCCCCAGAGCCTCCTCTTCTCAGGACCAGACATCCCTAGTTCCTCAAACTGCTATTTCTACAGTCATCACAGACAAATGAGCCGATTTTCTCCCCTTTTAAAATCTCCTCTCTTGGCCCTACACCTGGCTATTCCCCCACCCCACCCCAATTCTCTGCTCTCCTTCCCAGCGAAAGCCCTCAATCCTCCCCTCTTTCTCCCATGACCGTGCACACCAGAACTTTTCTTGCTGGGTCACCAGTGACCTGCAAGTTCCTAAATCTGATGTCAGTCCTCATCTTGCCTGACAGCACTTGTTACATTTGGCGGCTCCCTCTTCAGGACTTTTTCTTGCTGGTCTTGCAGGCCCCACATTCTCTGGCTTCCTTCCTACTCCCCTGCCCTCTGCACAGCTTCCTCTGATGGGTTCTCCTCTCCTGTTGGGGTGAGGACATTCCCAGGGCCCTGACCTGGCCCTCTTCTCTCTCTTAGACTCCCGCGGCCAATTCATCCAGCTGCGCAGTTTTGAACACTACCTCCATGTTCTCTCCCTGTGGCTCCGGCGGCATCCGTCCTACGGCTTATTTCACGTCTTCGCTCAGTGTCTCATCAGCATCTCACACTCACATGTCCCAGACTGAGCTCCGATCTTCCACCCCCAAACCTGGTCCTCTCAATCAATCACAGCTTCCCTCCTTTAAGTCCACAAGATAAAAATTCAGCATCGTCCTTGAATTTTCCTTCCTTCTCACCCTTTATCCAGTCCCCCACAGTGTTCTGCTAGTGCTAATTTCAAAACAGTTCTAGCGGTGGACCCCTCTGCGTGGCCCTAGGTGTGCCACTGGGACCCAATTCAACATCCTGTCCGGATCACTGCAGCAGCCTTCCAGTGGGCCTCCCTATTCCCACCCCTTCCGTACACAGTCTCTATTGGACTTACATCCAGAGTGACTATTAAAACAGAAATTATACATATCACTCACTCCTCCACCCAAACCTACCGATGACTTCAGATTTCATTCATAGGAAAAGCCCAGGCTGGGTACAGTGGTTCATGCCTATAATCCCAGCACGCTGGGAGGCTAAGGCAGCTGGATTGCTGGAGCGCAGGAGTTTGAGACCAGCCAGAGCAAAAGCAAGACTCCTCCCTATTAAAAATGGAAACAGTAGCTGGGCATTGTGGCAGGAATCTTTAGTTCCAGCTACTGGGGAGGCTGAGACAGGAGGATCACTTGAGCTCAAGAGTTTGAGGTATGATGCCATGACACTCTACTCAGGGCAACAAGAGTGAGACTGTCTAAAAAACAAACAATACTAAGCAAAACCCCAAGTTGATTCCTTCCAGGCTCTTGTCCTATAGTAAAGAATTTATCTGGTTGTCCACAGTTCTTGGGACAGAGGTTCTAACCCCTTGGAATTTCGCAGGCAGAGGTTCTAACCCCTTGGAATTTCACAGGTAATAACTGTGTTTTTGTTGTTCATGGTAGACCAGTGGACCACACTTGGGTTTATGCTAAGGAGGTGACTCTGGATGGGGCTGACTGTGGCAGCAAGACCAACCAGGTGATTGGAGGCTGGGGCTTTGAGCCCAGTGACTTAGCCTGGACTCCTAACCTCCAGGGACAGCGGGGAGGAACAGAATCACATGGCCAATGATAGTGTGAAGAAACCGCAATACAAACTCTGGACACCAAGAATCGTGGGCGCTTCCTGGCTGGTAAACACATTGATGTACTCAAAGGATGAAATACCTTGATTGCACACATGGAGGGCACAGAAGCTTGAATCTCTATGCCTAAGGACTCCCTCAGAGCTTGCCCTGTATGTTTCTTCATTTGGTTGTTCTTGATATGTATTCTGTATAATAAAACTGTAACTAAATACAGCACTTCCCTCAGTTCTGTAAGTCATTTTATCAAACTATAAGACCCAAAGGAAGTGGGAACCTCTGGATTGATAGCAAGCCGGTCATAAGTGCAGGTGGCCTGGGGACTCCCAACATGAGGCTGGCATACAAAGTGAGGGCCATTGCATCAGGGATCACGCCTTGGCCTGTGGAGTGTGCACTCATTCTGGTAGTTGGGGTCAGAATTGTTCCACAGCCTTTTGTGACTGCTGAGCACGCCTTACTTCTGCTACTACCCACCTCACTCATTTCATGACAACCATGTTGGCTCTTCCTCAAGCCAGGCACGTTTGCCCCTCAGGACCTTTGCATTTGCTGTTGCCTCTGCCTAGAATGCTCTCCTCCTTCATAAGCCTGCCCCTCACCCCCTGTAGATCTTTTCTCCCTTGCCACCTTCTGAGAAAGTTCTTTCCTTGTTATGCTACTTATAATGGCACCACTGCTCCACCACATCCAGGATTCCCCTCCCCCAGTCTTATTCTTTATTTTATCAATATCCAACTTAGTGGTATTTTACTTATCAATTTGTGTATCATCTCTCCTCCTGACATGAGCCTTATACGACTCAAGAAGTTTTCCTTTTCCATTTTTAAATTGTTATATCCTCAGTGTTTAGAAAAAGTGCCTAGGACTCAGTCGGTAGGGCACCGGCCCCATATACCAAGGGTGGCAGGTTCGAACTCAACCTGGCCAAACTGCAACAAAAAAATAGCCGAGCATTGTGGCAGGTGCCTGTGGTCCCAGCTACTTGAGAGGCTGAGGCAGGAGAATCACCTAAGCACAGAAGTTGAGAGGTTGCTGTTGAGCTGTGACGCCACGGCACTCTACTGAAGGCAATAAAGTGAGACTCTGTCTCTAAAAATAAAATAAAATAAAAATAAAAAGTACCTGGTACTTAAAAAATACTGAATAAATAAATCTAATAGCATTTCTAGAAGCTTTACCACTCTGCTCCTGTTTACCTACTTCCCATTAAAGTGGATGTTCAGAAAGGGTGGAAGCTCTCTCCAAGGACGGGTGTCCCCGTCAGCCCAGAGGACTGTCCCACCCACAGGGGACTTCACACTAAGCCCACTCTGGCTTTGGAGGCAGGTGGACGGGGGCTCACCTCCTGCCTTGCCACTTTTGTACAGTTGCCTTTTCCACAATGCTTCCTCTGCCTGGCACTTGTCATGCCTGGCAGAGGTTCCTTATTTTCACCAAGGCAGGGACCACGTCCCTCTTGCTCACTTTTGTGTATCTGGCATGCACCACGGTCCCTGGCGCTGACCTGGCATCCAATTCACATCTAAATGAATGAATGAATGTTCAAGACCTCAAGGTCGCTCAATTTTATCTGTATTGTCTCGTTGAACTCTTAACGTCACCATTAAGATACCTATTATTAACCCCATTTAACAGACGGAAGTATGGAGGCTAAGAGAAATTAAGTAATTTGCCTAATGTTGGATAGCTAATAATTTGCAGAGTTAACCTAGAAAAATAGGATTAAGGATAGTAAGGATAGGGTCTTTTTGGCATCAAAGAGCACAACCCTAATCTCACTGTGGTATTGCCTCAATGGTAGTGTCACCAAGGACAGGTGAAGTGACCCCTTTGAGCCTTAGTTTCTTTACATGTAAAATATACACAGGACCATAGGGATTAGATGAACTGAAGTATATAAAGTGCTTAGCACAGTAAATGCTATGTAAACGGTAGTATTAGTAATAATTATGATTATAAAGTGACATAAAATTGCATTAGCCTTTCTGTCATCCACACCATGGTTCTCAGCTCACCTTAAACTAGCTAATAGCTAGTGCTAGCTCTCCTGGCAGGGAGGACATGGAGGACATGGAGGACATGGTGTCCTCACAGGAATAGCTACTACCCAACACGGCATGGGTTGCCCCTTCCTGGCACGGGTAGGAGCGTGAGGGTGAGCAGGGAGAAGCCCTCACTTCTTCACCTATTCACAGCCCTCTGCCTCGGCCCAACATAGCTTCCCGTGCCTCCCCAGAAGGCATGCTGCTGTTTCCCCCACTCCCTGGAGTGAGAACCCAAGAAAGCAGAGGCCTTCTCCACAGCCCCTGGGACTCAGAGTAATGGGGTACCCAGCCCTGGGGAGGTGATGGGAGAAGCAGCCACCAGGCAGAGAGAAGGCCTTCCCTGGGGAGTCCTGTCTGACTTCCCAAAGCCGCCCTCCAAACTACCCAAAGCTTTCAGCCTCGCCTGAGCTATCAGCGTTCTCAGACAGAGGCCTTCATCCCCTGAAAGAGAGCAGCCAGGCAGAAAGACAAAGGCCATATCTGATCCCGGCTGGGGTTGAGGCCACAGGTTGGGGGAAGGGAGGTGTGCAGAGGGGCCAGTGCAGAGGGCCAAGCAAGGGCAGAGCACATCTGGGCAGGCATGGGGGAGGGGTGCCTGGCGTCGAAGGAGAGGACTTGAGGTGCAGCAGGATGACAGTGTATCCCTATCCTATTTTCCGTTTTCAGCCTCTCCCAGTGGGTATCCCATGGCCGGCCTCTGCACAGTTTCTCTCTCCACTTCCCACTTCCTTACAGCCAGATGAGTAACAGCGTTCACCTGGCACAGGGCAGCACGCCACAGGGAGAGTGCATAGCACAGGGGGCTGGAGCACAGGCACAGCCAGGTGCCTGTCCTGTCTGTGCATGGACTGTCTCACCTGCAAGACAGGATGGGGCAGACAACTAGACCACCCCACAGGTCGCTGGGAAGACGGTACTGAGGCAGTGTGCACGTGAGAAGCACACAGAACTGTGACTGGGACTCTGTAAGGACTTGATAAATACCAGCTACTGCTGTAGCAGTGTAGACGCTGCCTCCTCCCATCACAGCCCTGCGAGGGGGGCTGGCGTCCTGCATCACACAGGTGCCTACGCAGCTCAGGTAGGAGAATGCAGTACCGCACAGCAAAGAAGCCAATGTTTCTGAGCCCATGTGAAGATCCCTTCCCAGCATCCTAGCTGGCCCCAATGTAAAGGCAGTGACAGGAGGCCACAAAGGTCACACTCACCCTGTGTCCCAGCTTCCATGCTGGGCCCTTCTCACCTGTATGCTCACTTGGTAGCCTTGTTCAGGGACCAACTCCCTCTGAGTCAAATGCCCAGCCCATGCACACCCTCGTCCCTGGGGAAGGCCACACACCATACTCCTCTCTTCCCCGCCTCCACTCCACACTCTGGCATGTGAAGCACTCACTGCCCTCATCCACCCTCCCCCACATGCCAGCTCTGGAAGGGCCTCTGAGCTCCTGTGAAGGCCCTTGAACTTCCAAGGTCCACTTTGTTTGTTCTTCTCACCCTTTCTCCAGAAGGAAGCTTTGAAACGGACCAACTACCTAACTAACACTCCTCTCCACGTCCAGCTCACCAAATCCACACCAGGCAGGCCATGTGGGCCAACCTGCTGTCCCTGAGGATGACCGTGATCACACTCACATTGGCCAAGGGTTTCAGAGCACAAGGCGCTGCCTGCCACTCTGCCCTGCACAAACCGGGCAGGGGGAGACTTGCTCAGCATCACGCACACATTTGTAGGAAATGGAGCTGAGATTTAAACTGGGTTCTCCTGGGAGAGGACCGACATAAGGGATCTGGGGGAGGGGGTAGGACAGCCCAGCAGTGGCTGAAGAATTCATCCTGCTGGGTTAGGTTGTAAGATAAGAAGCCAGGCTTGGAGGGTCCCTCAGCCTTCTGGTCAGTCCTACTGGCATGTCTGCTAGCATCCCCTACCCCCTGGAAACTTGAGCCTCATCACTTTCCAAAGGGACTGTTCCCTCAGGGACCTGGGTCCCTTCCTCCTCCTCCTCAGTCCTTACTTACCTTCCATGGACTGTCAATTCTAATTCTGGAATACTTCCTGAATTAATGCATCCTCTCCTGAACTGTCCCCTCCTTTCGCTCAAACCTGTGTTCTTTCTCTCCAGGACAATTTCAAGACATAGCTGTCTGGGTGAGTGACACTCGTGTGATACCTGCACAGATGTGTGGATGAATGAGTGGCCTTGTCCATAGCTTCTCTTGTTAGCTGACCATCTCCTAGGCCTCAGCAGGCCCTGTGGTTCCCTCCAGCAGAATTCTTCCTTCAGCCTATTGTGTCCTGCATTTATTGTATCCCTCAGGGAGCCTATTCAATTTATTTTATTTTATTTTGCTTTATTTTGAGACCGAGTATTGCTTTGTTACCCAGATACAGAGCTCATCATAGCTCATAGCAGCCTTTGACTCCTGGGATCCAGCGATCCTCCTACCTCAGCCTCCAGAATGGCAGGGACTACAGATGCCCACCAGAACTCCCAGCTAGCTTTTTTATTTTTAGTAGAGACAGGGTCTTGCTCTTGCTCAGGCTGGTCTCGAACTTTTAACCTCAAAGGATCCTCCCACCTTGGCCTCCCAGAGTGGTGGGATTATAGGCATAAGCTACCGCAACGGCCCCCAGGAATGGGCTTATGGAAGGTAAGAGAACACACAAGGGAGTGAATGGGTGGGTGGATGAAGGAACTGCAGGTTACATCATTGCCCTAAATATGAGCAGTAGTGCAGGAATTGTCCAGAGGAGAAACACACAAGGGAGGCCCAGTCTCAGGCTCTCAGCTGCAAAAGCCTCTTGTGCACCAACTGAATCCTCTCTTTGGAGCTCTGTTCTACAGGCAAATCAACAGCCCACAAGGAGATGGCATGGTTGCCAAAAAACAAAAACCAAACACATCAAAACAAACCAAAAAACATAACAACAACGCCCAGAGGTGACAAGCACAGCTCGCTATAAAGAGTAAGACAGACATGCTCTCTGCCTTCTGGGACCTCCCTCTGAGACCCACAACAAGAACACAGGTGGCAACATCTAGGCCACTTGGAAAGACAATCTAGAAGTAGACAATCAATTCACGGCCAGACTGTATCTGTATCCAGGCCCAACAGGAGGCACGAGGGGGCGGGAGTGAGGGCCAAGCTGTGCTCAGGCACATAGGTCCCTCAAGACAGTGGATGCAAGAACTACCGGAGGGCCAGAGGGCTGGAGAGCAAGCCAGCTTGAGGAATGACATGGGGAGTGGGGTGGAAAGTTCTGGCACATGGCCACGTGAGTGCATGCGCGTCCTTGCCCTGGTCACCCCAGCCCGCCCGGCTCCCACATTCTGCTTGCTGCTGTCTTGTCCTCCAGCCCGAGTCTCGAGCCAATGCCACTAATTGTTTTCTCACTGGCCAACTGGTGGGAATGAGCAGCCATAAAAGAAGCAAACAGCACATGCCGTGCACCCAGCAATTTTACTGTTGGCAATTTGAGACAGAAAAATAAAATGAGGACAGGGCTGCAGGGCCAATAAAGGGAAGTATATTTCCAAGTGATTTTCCCTCTTACTGCTGAGCAGCCAGGGCTCCTCTTCATGGGCAATTCTATGACAAGCAAGACATAGGCACTGTCAGCAAAGTCTGGGCACTTGTGATGCAAACCAGGCAGGCTGGGCCTGGGGAGGGGATGACGGAATGGCAGAACCTCAGTGTTGGAACGGATGGTGACGGTCACCTTGTCCACCCTCCCTCTCAATCAGAAGTCACTGGTCTAGCATACCCAGCATGTGGTCATCCCTGCCCCTCCTGAACTCTCCCCGCTGCAGAGCTCACTGCCTCTCGCAGAAGCCCTTTCGATTTGCTGACAGCTCTGGCTATTAAAACCCTATTCTTTACAATCTTTGGAACTCTGCCTTCCTGTGATGTTCATATCTGTTCATCCTAGTTCTGCCCTCTGGAGCCAATCAATATTTATTGAGGACCTACTATGCATCGCTATTCAGGATTCTGAAGTTATAGCAGTGAACAAAGCAAAGCCCCCTGGGGTGTTTATATCTCTTGGGCAAGCCTACTGCTTCTTTCACATGACACAGGATTTTTCACTTCTCTCTAGACCCTTTGGAATCCTACTTGTATTCAGGCTGCAATTTGTGCAATCTCTGAGGGCTAAGAGCTATTTCTCCTATTACACCCCAAGAAGCATCCCTAAAAAGAGGAGATGGTTGTGAAGGGACTTGAAGACACCAGTCTTTTCTAAGGCAGCTTGTTTTGTTTTCAACACACTAACACTCATTCCCAGCAGACAACGCACTGGTCTGTCCTACCCACCCCCATCATACTGCTGGCTGGCCCCCTACAGCTGTGGGGGCACAGCTCCCTGCTAGAACCCAGGGACCAGAACTGTGCAGAGCACACAGAAGACTCAGTAAACATTTGTTGAGTGGAGGGCTGAATGGATGGATGCACAGGGCTCAGATCACACACAGGGAGAATGGATGAGGTCTCCACACCCATTTCTCTTCCTCGGGCAGGAAGAAATAGCTCCCTCCCTCACCAGCTGGGCAGATGGGTGGCAGGCCCAAGAAGAGCCTCCCAGGGAAGTTTGTGGGCACAGAGCCAGGCCCCATCTCAACTAGAGCCCTGAGCAGCTGGCATGCTGGTGTGACCACACTAAGCAGCCATGGGGCTTGGGACGGCTTCCCGGGGAAGAGCCATGGACAAGTCACAGGGAGTCAGTCAGTGGGTAGAATGCAGCCCTGTGCCTTGTGGGCTGCAATCTGCTATGGGCCCACACATGATGTGGGAGAGGAGGAGATGGGTCCCTGCTGTGGACACCATGCTCCTAGGACACTCAGGACAACCACCCAACAGCTACCTGGAAACCCCAAGGTGAGACAAGAGCCCAGGCTGACTGTGCAGGGCCATCTGGAGCACTGAGGGCCCCAGAGGAGGGAACTGCAAAGGGTTTGGAAGGACAGACAGAGTAGCTAACAATAATTAAAACAATGGGGCAATGCGTTTGGTCAGGGGGTAGGCTGCTGGTCCCATATTCAGAGGGTGGCGGGTGCCCATAGTCCCAACTACTCAGGAGGCTGAGGCAAGAGAATCGCCTAAGCCCAGGAGTTGGAGGTTGCTGTGAGCTGTGACGCCATAGCACTTTACTGAGGGCAATAAAGTAAGACTCTGTCTCAAAAATAATGATAATTAAAACAAAGGTCATTAATTGAACACATGTGTATGCCAGGCACTCTGATAACGACTTCATAGACATCAATTCACTGAATGCTCACGACCCCCTGAGAAGTAGGCATGATTGACCCTCTCACAAATGGAAAGATACAAGCCCAGAAAGATGAAGCAACTAGGACGAGGTCCAATATTAACTAAAGGCAGCAGTGGGACTTGAACCCAGGACCCCAAAGCTGGACTCGGTGCAGCATGGGTCCACCAGTGGGCCCTCTGGCAATTCCTAAAGGAAATCAAGCCCCGCCAAAGGCCATAGCTCCAGGGTTCCACTGCAGACCCTCCCACCAAGGTTCTTGGGCAGATCAAAGCCCATAGCCCTGCCTGGCCTTGCTCCTGTCCGGCTACCCTCATGGTCTGCCCTCTCCCAGGCTTTCTCTTCCAGATAGCGTGTTCTCTACCTCAAACCAGCTCCTCTTCCCCTTTCAAGGCAGGAAATAGGAAAGGCATCAGTCAGCAGTAGGCCTCAGATATCACCCAGGCCACCCCTCACTCTAGAGTGGAGGACACCATCAACAGGGAGCTGCCTGAGGCTGCCCTAGGCTTTGTGGTCAGTGGGATGCCTATACCCTCTAACTAGCTGCTTCCTCTCATAAGCCACACCTCCTTGGAGAGGACCTATGCCATCCTCCATGAAATCCACCCTCTCCCTTCTGTAGGTCCTGTCTCAGCTCAGGGTGGTCCAGGAGCCCTCCCTGACCATTCTCATTCTCCATATGTATCTAGGCCACACAGTAGACAATCCTTTTTCTTTTCCTTTTCTTTTTCACTTATTTATTATTTATTTAAGACAGAGTCTTAAGCTGTTGCCCTCGGTAGAGTGCCACGGCATCACAGCTCATAGCAACCTCCAACTGTTGGGCTCAAATGATCCTCTTGCCTGAGTTTTTCTATTTTTAGTAGAAATAGGGTCTTGCTTTTTCTTAGGCTGGTCTCGAACTCGTGAGCTCAAGCAATCCACCCGCCTTGAGCTCCCTAGCACTGTAATCTTACAGTACTAGGATTACAGGCATGAGCCACCACACCTGGCCTATTTATTTATTTTTGAGATAGAGTCTCACTCCATTGCCCTGGGTATGTACTATGACACCAGGGTAGCTCACAGCAACTTCAAACTCCTGGGCTCAAGTGATCCTCCTGCCTCAGCCTCCCAAGTAGCTGGCACTACAGGTGCCCGCCACAACGTCTGGCTAATTTTTCCATTTTTGGTAAGATGAGAGTCTTGCTCTTGCTCAGGCTAGTCTTGAACTCCTGACCTCAAGTGATCTCACCTCAGCCTCCCTGGAGTGTTAGGATTACAGGCGTGAATCACTGTGCCCTACCTGGACAGCCTCCTAATCCGAAGCATCAACGATGTCCAGCATCCCAGTCTGCAAAGCAGCAGCACATTCTTCATCCTGGTGGGCTCCCTACACTGTCCACCACTGGTCCCAACACTTTCAGCTGATCTGAACTGCTCCAAGTTCATCATAGTATCCCTTAGAATGAGTTGCAACAGAAAATAAGTATAGAGCAATAATAAATAAATAAGTGAATGGATGAATAAAAGAAATGAAGTACTGTCCCCCGCTCCTGTGCTCCAGGGGGCGCCATTTGCATGGCAGTCCACGGGAACGATACGCCTTAACCGCAACATCAAGGTCCAAGGTCCCTTCTGCATCAGAAGACAAACCAGCCACAATGCTTTTGGATTACCTCCAGTATCCCTGGGTTTTGATTGTTGGTTTAGAAAAGTATCTCTCCACACTCTGGTTCTCTGCATTTGTTGAGAATTGAGGGCTGAGAACAAACTGTTCCAACGCATAAATCATCCCCTGGAAACCCCTAGATCCCTTTGGCTTTGCAGGGCTCGGAAGGTTTCTGGGGCTTTGGGGTGGTAAAATGTCTTTATCAAGGGCGGTGATACAATCCTCTGAAATGACAGGCACTACTGCTACTAGGGCATAGACTGTGACAAAAATCATCTAAATGTCCAGTTAACCAGTTTTGCCACGCAGTCTCCATCTAGCAGGGATGTGGCTTGCCTTCCCCAGCAATGACCCTCAGAAGCCCTGAGACCATAGACTAGTGAAAAGAATTAGGACTATGGGGTCAGAAGCCTGAGTTTGAGTCCCAGCTACATCTTTACTTCTCTGGGCCTTAACGCCTCATCCAGAACAAAGGGTTAGTCATTCTTATTTAACAGAGCTCCATGAGAATTAAATTAAGTGGGTCAACGGTAAGTAGAATATCTAGCAGTGTCTAGAGCAAAGTAGATACTCATTATATATTAATTCTGTCCCCCTTGATTTCCCTCCTTTCTCTGTATCTACCCTCCTAGTGTGCAGGGTAGGGTCCTGTCACCCTCCTGACACCCTTGCCCTTCCACTGATGGAAGAAGGATGCCAGCGACGGGGGCAGAACACTCTGCAGTCCTTGCTGTCCAGTTCTGTAAAAGCAGCTGCAATTGTACGTCAGCCTACAGCATCTGGACCTCCCTCTCTACAGTACTCACTGCCCGGGGCCTTAGTCTCAAGGGGGCTGTTCTAAACAGGTTTCCTTCCAAAAGATAAAAGAAACCGACAGGATGGTAAGTAATTGATCCCTTAAAAGAGGCAGAAAGGGAGCATAAATAGCTACCTAGCCAGGAGGCAAGATGGAATGGCTCCTACCAGTTCCTGTTTCAATTCCCGGATTTCAAGATGCAGTACATATCCAAACAGGTGGGGAAAAAGGAGGCAAGAAAAGCAAAACAATGGCAAAAATAAATACAAATACAGACACACCCCTACACACATATACACGGCCAGCTCAATAGTAGAAAATTCCATACAGAGAGAATTTTAATGTTGGTTTTCTCTATTTCTTTAATGAAAACACAATACTCATTTATCTCTGGTGGAATGAGAAACAAATGTAGGATAGCCCCACATTTTACAAAAAAAAGTCTACCCTGGCTATTGAAGTTGAAGACCGTCCACAAGAGTCTCTTACTCCTCAGCCCCTACTGCCTGGGTAACTGACATGGAGACTAATACAGATCAGCCAGAAATCATAATCCCTTACATTTGATGAACAGCTTACAATTCACAAATTGCCTTCATCTTGTTTTAATTTTTTTGAGCCACAAAAAACTCCAGAAGCTGAATCTCAGGGTTCAGTAACTTCCCTAAAGTTTCACAGCTGGAGAGAAGATATTATGAACTTGAACCCACATCTGACTCTCGTTTCACTAAGTCACACTACAAAGTGAAGGACCCTCTTGAATATCCTTTGCCTTTCAGCCCCTCTTGCTCCTCTGGCCTCGCCCCCCCCCAGGAATGCGAGGGACATGCCGGACAAAGACTTAGAGACCTTGCCTTCCAGCCCCTCTTGCTCCTCCGGCCTCGCTCCCCCCAGGAATGCGAGGGACGTGCCGGACAAAGACTTAGAGACTTTCCAGAACCCCTCGGTTGCCCAACCGCAGCTTGCAAACCTTGCAAAATTTTCCAAACGGCCATAAAACAATTTCCTTTCCTCCTTTAAGCCCAACCGTCCTCACCTCAACCCCAACCCCTCCCT